>JAWNNJ010001469.1:0-155000 GCA_035045125.1 Hypselothyrea guttata
CAAAATACCCTGTACCCTATATTCAAAATATAATTTCATGAAAGTGCTCACACGAAACGTAGCAGCGATATTTAATTGGATTAAATAAATGCACTCGTATACATGTAATAAAATTATAATATGTCACTATGGTAGAAATTACTACATACATAGTAATTGTAAACCATACAAAAAATAAAATCAACAATTTTATATTTTTAGAAAAAAAGTAAGCAAGACTTAGTCTTGCTTACTTTTTTTGTAAAAATATAAAATTGTTGATTTTATTTTTTGTATGGTTTACAATTACTATGTATGTAGTAATTTCTACCATAGTGACATATTATAATTTTATTACATGTATACAAGTGCATTTATTTAATCCAATTAAATATCGCTGCTACGTTTCGTGTGACAGTTTCATAAAATTATATTTTGAATATAGGGTACAGGGTATTTTGCAGTCGGGAACGTCCGACTGATCTGCCCCGTCCAAATTTTTAAAGATATTTTAAATTGTGAATAATTTTAAAATTGACATTTTATTATTTTATTTTCTCATTTTAAGAAACCGCCAATTTTCCCATTTTTCCCAAGGGACGACCTACTTAAATGTTCGTGCGTGTTAGAGAATTTTTATTTCCTTGAAGTTTTGGGTCGGATAATTTCCGCCCATGCCCATCTCTTCGACTTGGTTCATTTGAATTGAATTGTACGATATGGCGCCATTATTTCTTTCGGTGTATGCATCATCCCAAGCAATGGAAGCCAACACAGAGCCGACTTTTGTTGTGGCTAGTGGCCCGGTTCGGTTCGCATCGGATCGGTTTTGTTGGGTAAGGTTAGGCTAGGTTCAGGGCAAATTAACAACTTCGACCCAGTCCGACCCAGTCCGACCCAGTCCTCTCCCATTCCCCATAATTCCTTCTCTCGCTGGCCCATTGCACGCGTTGCATTTGTCAACATGTGTAGCTGTCTGTTTTAATGGTCAATTTCTCACTCTAAATGGCCAGATACCCCAAGTCATGCTTTCAAGGCATTGGGCACCAACTGCCAGGGAACACAAGCACCCTTTCCTCAGCATTTAGCTCCATTGATACGTTCTCTTCTCCCATCTCTTAGCTCTATTGGTATGTTCTCTTCTCCCATCTCTTAGCCCTATGGGTACGTTCCCTTCTCCATACCCCCACGTACATTGCCAGATACTCTGGACAAGCGTATAATCACATTGTTACAGCAGTTGACTTAGATATCAGTTAGCATCGCCAGCTTTTTAACATACTATGCAAAAGGGTACATAAAAGTGATGCTCCAGTGCCCAAAAACTCCAGATAGCTCCGATTTCGAACTGGTTCACAATCCCGGAAGATGTTAAATTGAAGTGAAATAATAAGAATATTCCATTAATTAATTAAGGGATTTTCTCTTCAGAACAATACTAATACATCAATAAAAGAAAATATTTTGATTTCAGATGTTAAAGGGTATTTCTAAGTTGTGCAACGAACGTGTTCTCCGTTGTGCTACATGCGCCAGAAAAGAAAATGTAATGGAAACGAATTTTACGGGCTTTGGATGTGGCTGTGCCTCTATCTCTCTATCCATCTCTCCAGCTACCTCTGGTTGTTCTTTGTCTCAGTCCCCGGTTGCTTTGGCTTGTGTCGTGAGAGGAACCCATGTCCGGATAACGCATGTTTCCAAGGCACCGATGGGTATCGGGAATTGGGCATCGGGAAGCTAACTTGGATGGTGGCGGTGCCGGAAGTGTGACTGTGACTGGGACTTTTACTGTTACTGTGACTGTGACTGGTACTGTAAGTGTGACTGTGGATGACAAGGAGGTAGTTTTGGCATGGCCGGAAGAGAGAACCGGGACTGTAGCCTATTTCTTCTAATGGCAACAATTCATTAACAGATGTCGCAAGCGTTTTGCATAAAAATGTCACTGGAAGCTGAGGCATCTGTAATGGGTTAGGGTTAGGGTTAGAGCCAGAGCATGGAGGGTCCGTGTTAATACCCTTTCCATAATGGCGGCGGCTTAAACGCTTTTCCAGCCAGGAAATGCATTTTCATTTAGCAGCGGAAGTAACTACAAATGAGCTTTTAGTTTCTGCCCACTTTCTCCTGGCCAAAATGCAACTGTAATCATTTTAGCTGCTCTTCAAAATGTGCGCAATTTACGCAATTTGACCGGTTGCCAACAAAACCCTCACCAGTTGACCTTTTGACCACTCCAATGACCTCAAGTTGTGCTGCATTAGGTATTGCATTAGCAGGCTCTGACGTATCCTTCAATATTGATACGGAAATATGCGTCTGTTGCGTGTGCAAATTAGTTTATAATCAAATTACCGTGAACTTTGAATTAGTTGGCCCATGGGTGACCAACTCTGCCGTACTCCCGTACTCCCTGGACCCCTTCCAGCCTCCCCCACCACCTAGGCTACGACATGTGCATGCGGGCCAGCTCGTAGCATGTTGGCATTTCGACTTCTTCGCCGATAAAAAATGCTTAATTATCGCTATTTTTACGGCAAGGCAAGGCAGTATTGATTCACTTTGCACTTACAACCGCACATGCAAATAATTGTGCATTTATTTATACATACTGACCAGTTCTTCTCCGTAGTCAGCACTTACTCTCTACTCCGAAGAATTATTGTCGAAGCTATAGAAAATACAGACTGAACAGCAAAGCAACTTAGGTCTACGGAAATATCTGAGCATAATCAATTAAAGAATAAAATAAAATACCTATGTGCGTTTATAGG
The DNA here is from genome assembly GCA_035045125.1 of Hypselothyrea guttata. Taxonomy (NCBI): domain Eukaryota; kingdom Metazoa; phylum Arthropoda; class Insecta; order Diptera; family Drosophilidae; genus Hypselothyrea; species Hypselothyrea guttata. Next base: position 2,751 of record JAWNNJ010001469.1, read on the forward strand.
AATAAGAATTCTTCAAAATACCCTGTTACCACTTGACATAGTATGTATGTATGTCTGGAATTTTGAAAGCGTAACATTCAAGTGGGCAAGGCTTATTCAATTTTGTATTTCATTATTGCATCAAAGTCATTGTTAGCCAATTTTGTATTTAATTTTCTCACTGCAAGAGGAAAGCAGCTGATGAAAGTAAACCATGGCAAAATGAAGTGCTGTCGTGCTGTCCGCAGCGGAGACGATTTACAAATGGTCATAACGAGTAAATATGTCAACTGCAGGTGACCCGAAAAAACATCAACAGTCGCAACATCAGCAATAGCCAGAAAAAAGCTCCCAACTAGAGATGAGCATGGGCCGCAAGTTTTCGGCACGGCCCAACATGGCACAAAAATGAACATACTCCAACTCGCCCCAACACGAATGGCTAACAAAATTTTTCAAACACGACCCAACACGCCCAACACGAAGTTTAATTCTTTATAACATTTTACACTTTGGGTATATTTTAGTGCAGCCCATGGACATAGTAAAAATTTTCAACACGAACACGATGGGCGCGTGGCACGAAAAAAAATCCGGCCCATGCCCATCTCTAGTCTTGACAACATCATACCGCATCCTATAACTACGCCCCATACAGACTACAGACTCTGGGAGTGTGCAGCGGGAGTACCCAGTGTATGCGTAGGACGCAATGGAGTCAAGGGAGGAATGTTGCGGAGGGGGGGAGGGGTTGGTGAATGAGCGGCAGGGAAACTCTATACGGACCTCGGTGCATGCGTTTCCGGTTGCACTCAGTGGCAAACGGTTTCCAGTGTAAATTGTGCAACTAAATTATGCAGCATCAGTTGCACCAGTAGCCAAGCTGTCAGTTTACCTTCTGATCCTTGGCGCCCTCTGAACTCCCCTACCCTTCCCTTCCCTTACATGCCCTTCCCTATCCCATCATCCACATTCCTAGCTCTGTGTTCGGCTCCAGCTCCAGCTCCAGATCCTAGGTCCGTTCCAGCAGCAACAGCTGAGTGAAATTTGCATTCTATTAAATTTTAAACCCATATAAAGTGTCGCCTCTTGTGGGCGTGCCATATGCCTCTACATACATATATATATATATATATGGTTTTGGTTTTGAACTCTGTTTGAAGTCACTCCAACAATTGTCACGTATCCTTCGCAATTAAATAATTAAGCTGTATTTTTGTAAGCCAACAAAATTTCCACGACTATCGCTTGATCCATAGAATAATGGTTCAATTTTAACTCAATTTAAACTTTAATATAATATTGTAATATACCGTTTCAAAATTATAAAATCCAATTCCTTTATATATATTTTACGTATTTACTTATATTAACTTTTTTTCAATTTATTTATTATTATTATTTTATTTAAATACTAGCATTTGTATTAATAAGATATATTAGCGCAAAATTGGTACAATATTCAAAAGTAAGAAAAATTAAATGCAACAATTTTAAATGCTATAGAATCAATTTGGGATTGAAGAATATTATCTATGCTGATATTATTACGATACATTTTCAATATATTTACTAATAAATTATGGGATAATTCATTAAATTAGTTTATAAGCTTTTTATACGCTGTTGTCATGAAATGGGTAAGACCAGCATATAATAACTCTATGCAAATGTATGTAACAGGCAGAAGGGGGCGTGGCAAAACTTATACTATAAAGTGTAGATATCTTTTTATTAGGACAACAAGCAGGTTCGAATATCCCTTGCTGTCTATCTGTCTTTAGGAAACAATTAGGGATAGGGCCACAATTTTTGATATGTACGCAGATATGGTACATATTTGAAATAAACTGATTAGGGAAAATAATCTGTCTACATAATTCTTATATTTAGCAATTGATAGAGATCATTAGTATCTACCTATGCTGCAAGTTTTGTACCATAAATATATTTTGAAAACCTTTTCTATTTACATGAGCAGAATGCATAACAATAAAGAAAACAACAATATTAATCCAATAAAAAAATTAAATAATTTATTTTAATGATTATTTAATAAGAATAATAATAATTAATTTAATGGAAAAGATAAGAACGCACTCTGAAGCTAAATAGTATATTGGTTTATCATAGCTAAATCTTTAGAACGTCATGCTTATCTCTGATTAGAGTGTGTGTGAGTGTATGTGAGTATGTGTGAGTGTGAGTGCAGTGTGAGTGCGAGTGTGAATGTTGGTGAATCGGTAAATTGTGAATTGGCCGCGTTCGTCTGCTGCATAAAGCCAGAAACATATGTTCGTGGTCTTTATTTGGTGGTCGTGCCGTGCGTTGCCCTTTTGACCGCTGGCTATTTGTCACTTGCGACCGCGACAGCCATTTCCGGTGAACAGTCGCCATTTTTTTCCAATATAACCGTTACCGTTACAAACTTTATGGCCATTGATAGGCGGCCAGGCATCGATAGTGGGGCAGTGGCCACAATTTAGAGCTCAGCGACTACCGACTACCGACTACGGACTACGGACTACCGAAAAGTGCAGCGCAGATTGGCTCCGTCTGATGAATGTACAAATAATGGGCTGCATAATGCAAAAACAGGAAATAAATTATGCTGCTCAGCGGAGGGGGAGCGGGTGGAGGAGGGGAAGGGGGAGAGGGAGTTGTGCCACTGCACTGCTGCAGCAGCAACAGACAGAAGCAAGCATGCTAATAACAACAATCAGCAGCATTTGCTGCCAACGCTGCTGATGGTGCTGCAGAAAGATCAACATGCATATTATCGTTAATGTATTTACACTGATCAACAAAACCAGAAAGCCCTATGAAGCATCTGGCTGTGAAACACCTGAGATCGACCTGATCAACTTCAGACGCTTCATCGGCAAATTTCAATGCACACAGAAGAACAAGTTGAACTTTAAATAGGAATAAATAAAAATGATTATTATTTGTATTATAATTATTATTATATACAAGTTAGGACTTAATTTAAATTGCGTCTAACATAATATTATGCTACTATAGCAAGAAATACCTTAAGCTTTATCAAAAATTAAGTTGAAACTTGCTTTCTGTTTTAAACTACATTTAAATTCATTTTCAGCTTCCTCTATATTTACTTAATTATACCCTGTGCCCATTTGAAAAATGGGAAAACAGGGTTAATAACTTTGTGCGAATGTATGTAACAGGCAGAAGGGGGCGTGGCAGACCCCACAAAGTATATATATTCTTGATCAGGATGACGAGCTGAGTCGATATAGCCATGTCCGTCTGTCTGTCCGTCTGTCCGTCTGTCCGTCTGTGCGTCTGTGCGTCTGTCCGTCTGTTTGAACGCGTCGATCTCAGCAACTATAAGAGCTAGAAAAGCCGTTTTGGTCATTTCTGAAAGGTGTATACCATACGCAGAACAAGTTTACTTCAAATCTTGGATGCCACTCCCCTTCCGCCCACAACGAGCATAAAAAGAATTCATTCGCCAATTTAAGAGACACAAATCGAGTTATATAAATTCTGTTTTCAGTTTTTTGTAGGTATACATCAGGCGCAGATAAGGCTTTTTTCAAATTTTGGATGCCACGCCCCTTTTACGCCCTAATTCATAAAAACTGAATAACAAGCGTAATATTGAACATAGAACGTTGTTATTCGGTATATATACTCTCTTCTATTATATTAAACTTTCCTGAGAAGCGCATTAAAATCGATCAATAAACACAGGAGTTATAGGCGAAACAATATTGCAGGTGTTGCCTCGCTCGCTCACTAGCAGCGCGGCCAATTAAGCGGCACAATAGGAAACGTAGCAGAGACAGCATTGCTGCTACGCTGCATATGACAGTTTTATAATATTTTGTTTTTAATATATTTAACTATCTTGAAAAGCGCATTTAAATCGTTTAATAAACAAAATATAAATAAATTAAATTATATATAAAAAATGTTAAATTAAATTATATACTGTATTTGCGAGCGCGCAGCGCGAGCTTTTTTTTTTAATAAATCATATTAATACCGAAAACCAAAAAAAAAACATTTTACCAATTTCTAATAAAAAAAATAAAAAAAAAATTTTAATGTTACAATTGAAATTCTATTTCGTTGAGAATTCTTCAATTTTTACAAGTGTATGTTTAAAATTGGAATAAAACTTGAGAAATGTGATCTTTTTCAAACACGAGATCAAACTGCAAGGTGTTTTGTTGGATAGTGTTATCTAGATTAGCATTGTGAAGTTGTCTGGGCTAATTTTGTTTGATTTTGTTTCTGATCGAATTAGCGTAAAATTGAGCGTTCGGCAACTTTAGGAGCCCACCAGGTCGCGAACAGCAGGCAAAGAGGTGGCCCCAAGAGTACCAAAGACGTGTGCTTATTGTCAAAGTCGAAGTTCAATTTTCAGTTTTTTTTATACCCTCTACCCGTTAAAAATGGGCAAAACGGGCATAACAATTTTGTGAAATTGTACGTGATGTTTAGAAGCAGGCAGACCCCAGAAAGTACCACTATATAGTATATGCTTTATCGAAATGATGAACTAAATAATTTCGTCGATAAAAATTCGCCGATCTCAGGAACTTTTAGAGCTAGAGCAGCCAAGTTCGGAATTTAGATCGATGCATACTGCACACAAAACAAATTTATGTTCAATGTAAGATGCCACGCCCACTTCACCCACAAATCAATAAAAACCTCATAGCCTGCACAATTGAACGGAGAAGCATGCCTTTCGGCATACATGTATTCTGGTATTATATTAATCTATGCTGAAATGCGCATGGAAATCCTTTAATAAACACAGAAGTTATTTAAGAAACAATATCTAAACAGCTTCGTGGTTATTGCTAACCAGACTCCGTACACCCCACAACGACTTCTGCAGAAGTTGTCTCGACAAAAATGAGGAAGAAACGGTTCAACTTCTTTTCTGTCAATGCCCGACCCACTGTAGAATAAGAAAACGCCTTCGTGGTTCGCACTTCGCATAGAAATTGTTAATTTTAGATGAGTTTTGGATATTTTAACCACATTTAGGATTGTTGTAATCATTTCCTTTTAAAGGAATATATTTTATTATTTCTTGTTACTACGATTTTTACTTAAATCAAGAAATATCAAGTAGGAACATTTCTCAAACTTTTCATGACATTTTTCGGATAGAATGGTTTTGGCTGCTTTTTTTCTGTGTGTAGGCACAAACCCATATAATGGGTCATTTACAGGACAGCCTGTTCAACGGTAGGTTGTAGGCTACTCTGCTGTCGGTTGCGTTCGACTGCAGCCTTTCCGAATATGTTTCGCAGTAGTTCGATGGCCGCGTGCGAGGCATTAAGAAGCGTACCTACTACGGGTATACGTATGCTATCCAGTCCGGTTGCAGTTGATGATATTCCAAGAGTCTTATTCTCAGTCCCATTCAACAGTTGCTGCCGTTGCTGCTGTTGCTGCCGCGTAATTGGCCAAGTTATTTTGCGCTTTCTGCCTACTCCTTTTGGCAAATTGATTTTGCTTCGTGCCTCATCAGCAACGACAATTGCCATGGCCCTGGCGAGCTTATCATGATGATCATATTGCAGTTGTTGTTAGCAGTGTTGTTCTTACTGTTGCCCCTTCGTGTCCGCACGTAGACCATGCCTCATGACCATGCCCCATGCCCCCTGTTCCACTTAAGAGACTTCTCTGCCGCCGTTGCTACTGATGTTTTTTGCGGTTTCACACTTTGGTTAAGGTTGCATGCCCTTCGCACTCAGGCGGTTGCCCCTGGGTCAACCCTTGGGTCAACTCAGCGCAGTCTAGATAAGTTGACAATTGGGCACACAAAGTGCATGGCTTGATTTATTAATCGATTACAACAAATGGTAACAGCTAGGCAGGTATGCGCATCTTAGTTGTCATAATCTACTCCCTTTTTAGTTTTCAGACCCTGGTCTCTAAAGTACAAAAGGGCCTATTAAGTTAGTGCAAGTGGGAAATAATGTTAAGCACTCAGAAGGAAGCATCGCAAACCCCATAAAGTATATTTTCATTTTGTATACCCTGTACCCATTGAAAAATGGGTAATACTGGGTTATTAACTTTGTCTGAATGTATGTAACAGACAGAAGGAGGCGTGATAGACCCCACAAGGTTTTTATGTATATATATTCTTGATTAGGGTGACGAACTGAGTCGATATAGCCCTGTCTGTCTGTCCGTCTGTTTGAACTCGTTGATCTCAGCAACTATCAGAGTTAGAGCAGCCGTTTTGGCCCTTTTTGAAAGGTGTATACCATACGCAGATCAAGTTTATTTCAGATCTTGGTTGCCACGCCCCTGCCGCCCATAATGGCCATAAATGCACCTATTTGGGAGCTGGAAATTTAGCTACAGAAAATTCAGTAGTTGGTGGAGATTATCAATGTTTACCAATTCTGTAAATGCTAGATCGACTCAGCTCTACGTCCTTATTTAGAATAGGTATACTTTATGGGGTCTGCCACGCCTCCTTCTGCCTGTCGCATGCATTCACACAAAGTTAGCAACTCTATGGGTACAGGGTATAAATGCCCTTTCAGTCCATTAACTTTAAAATATCATAACGCAGCGCATTTGTTTACAAAGTAGATTTATTGAATGATTACAAAAAAACGATAACTCATTAAATATCTGTCGATTTCAATTCTTCACATGCGAAACAAAATGATAAAATAGTTTCAGTTTCAAAATTTCGATTATACAATGTTAATATAATGCGTGTAAACCATAAATTTGCATCTTAGTTGTATACTTAAAGCTAGGAAATAAGGAAAATTTAACTTATATGGGCAAATATCGATCAAAATAATTTTAATATGAATTTTATAAAATTTAAGAAAAAGCTTACATAAAAACCGAAATTCACGCTTGCTGCAAATGTTATTAAAAAACAGCCAGATGTGGCGGGAAAACAGCGAATTTAAATCTAATCTAAGCTAAACTAAGCCATCTACTTAATGTACTTGTCCATGAACTTCTTGTGGAAGTCGGAGCGCAGCGCATCGTTAACGAAATGGGTTTTCTTCTCTGGCGCGGATCGCGCACAGTTCTTGAAGACGACATCGTCGTCCCAGCGTCGCTTGATCTTGAGATCGCCGCCAGCGCCGGAGGCGCGTCCAGCCGCTGAGGCCGCTGTGCCCGGCTCGTAGTTGATGAGCGGATTTCCAGATAGTATATTCTCCATGCGTATGCGCTCGTCCTCCTGCTTCCTTTCCGCCTCCCGACGCGCCGTCTCCTGCAAACGCTCGTGCTTGATCTTCTGCAGCTCCGCCAACAGCGCGGCATCGTCGTCATCTGAATCGCTCTCGGAGTCAGAGCTGTCGTTATCAATGGGCTCGTCGGCATCCAAGTTGGCCGCCTGCTGCTGCTGCTGCTGCTGCTGAAGCTGCTGCTGCGCCTGGCTGTCCAACTTGCCACGTTTGTTGCCGCCGCCGCCGCCGCCGCCGCTGCTGTTTGCCTCGATCGCCTTGCGCACTATGGAGGGCAGCGCCTTGCCTGAGCTGCCGCCGCTGCGTGCTTCCCGCTCGCGCTCCTCCAGCTCCTTGCGGAAGTCGCGGTTGCGATTCTCATCGCTGGTGCCCTGGCCAGGCTCCCTGCAAGACAATTCAATAATTTACTCATATATTATAAGGCAAGATTATAAATAAATTTACTACCAGTGTTTTTTGTGCTATGTACACTGTAAATTTTTATGCCCTGTACCTATTGAAAAGTGGGTACCAGAATATATGTAATTTGTGGGGTTTGCCACGCCTCCTTTCGCCTGTTGCACACATTCTCCCACAGTTATTAACCCGGTTTTTACCCACTTTCAATGGGTAATGCTCACCTGTATTTCAGCTTCGTGTGTCCAGGTAAGTCTCGGCTGGAATACTGCTTGCTAAGGGCGCTCAAGTCCTTTTCTCCTCTTCCAGAGCCACCGCGGGCTGGGTCAAATGTAGGACGCGCTGCTGTGGTCATCTTGGTGCTCAATCAATTTATTTATTTCCAAAAGATATCTATAAAATGCATAAACGTCTACTAAATATATGCTTTGTACTACGCACAACAGCTGCTTGTTAGAAATGCATGGTACAGTTATCGATAAGCAACATATCGATTGAATGCACGCTGTAACGCCGATATATCGCTTCAAAATGGGCATTGGTGTTTTTTTGGTGGCTGAATGGTGTTTTTCTTATTAACACTTTCGTTCTGAATGAAATTTAAACAATTAAAATTTGTTACGTTTTCAGGCATTAAAAAATATTGGCAAAAAAAAAAAATATTAACTCTAGATTTGGGTTTTTGTTAAACCAGTTTTTTGTCCTTTGGGGAGTTATTCCGTCTGCCTATGATTCCGTAGATCTCGAGAATTATAAGAGCTAGAGCCATGCAATTTTATATTTAAGGGCTATTATACTAGTATAAACAATTGCAGTATGTTTCAGAAACCCGGTAATATCAGAAGTACACGATCGGAAAACTAATCCGTAGATATTTGACTAGATAGAAATTATACAAGTGAAAGAATGAATTCGTTAACTTTATATCCATATATCTATTTTTATGAAATATATCAGTGCTTGGTTTTTATTTTTTTATATTTTGCACATAAAGCAGCAAAACCTAAATTAAATTTTTCAGAATTCTAAACACAACTTTTGCTTCTTCAGTTTGTATATATTTCTTTAAGGTTTGCATTACATTATTATTTACTCCAAGACTTTCTGCCGACGGTTTGTTGCGTCTTCTTCGGGGAATCTGTTTGTTTTATAATTTACACATTAACATAAACTTCTACATAATATAATAACATATTAAACTCTTGAGGTGTATATATTTGTTTTATTATTGAATCTTTTTTTGCGGGTCTAACAATAAGTTTACAAATCTTATACTAGTAACTTAAATAAAAGTAGTAATCTAAATTATATAGAGATTGCGCGTTCCTAAGATTTATCGCTGAATTAGAAGGTCGTTCGAAGCTCCGTCGAGATGATTTGGTTGTAGGGTCAGCTTGGTATGCTGTTTTTCTAAATGTGTTTCATTCCCATCTCAGATGGAAAATAGTTTTAGGTTTCTATGAATTCCTGGAATCTATGGATTGATGGTTCTTAATATCTTTGACTGTGCTCTCTGTAATATATGATGTTGATGGCATTTCCCTATTTCCATATTGGCTTTAGGACAAAGTTGTAGAGCAGGACCTCGTTGAGTAAACTAAGGGTCTTGAAAAGCTGTATGGTCTTTAGCTTTAGGTGCCTTTTTTAGTTTTAATGAGCCTGCGAAGATCCCTTTTAAGATGTACGTCGAAGTCCTACACTTCATTTGCTTTCCAAGGTACGGTATTATTGAATGCATGCGTCTATTGAGCGTAAACGTTATATGCTTACATTTGCATACCCTGTAACCATTGAAAAATGGATTAAATCCCCAGTCGGATAGCCATTTCTCCAGTTAGATAGATACCAGATGCTCTAATTCTAATTGTAAAGCTGAAGGCACTGCAGCCGTGAGCTGAAAACCTTTAGGGGAGCTTAGGTGGTAGCGTTGCCTATGAACTGATAGGCACCATCCTCCTGGCTGATTGTCGCAACGGGCGTTGCCTCCGTTGCTGCAACAGCCGCAGCTGCAGTGGCATCCACATCCACAGGGAGATGGACATCGGCACCGTTCTCGGTTACGGCGCCAGAGGAGGGCTGCGTGTACTTGCGCACCCACTCGTTGGGATGCATCTTCTTCTTGTGATTGTGCATGTTGGCGTGCGACTTGAAGGTGCGCGTGCAGAACGGACACGAGTACAGATCGATGCCCGTGTGCGTGGCCATGTGTTCCTGCAACGGGTATCAAATCAATTCAAAATGTAGCTGAAATGTAGAGCTGGGTTCGATCTTAAGTTTTCAAGCATTCGATTCGATCGATTCTCGTCTACAAATCGATTTAACCGAATCATCGACTAGTAAGGACGGAGCAGATCATTCGGGTGGTAGACCCTGCTATCTTCATTTGAAGCGCGGTATATCAAATGTCACAAGAAATCCCAGAATCGATTCCCAAACAAAAAAATCGATTAAATCGAATTAAACCCGAGCTCTACTGAAATGCTTATGGGAAGACTCACCACCAGCGCCCTGGGCAGCTTGAACTCCTTGCCGCAGAGCGTGCAGCTGTGCCGCCGATTGGAGTGATGGTAGCGCATATGACCGCTGAGGGCGACCCTTGAGGATTTCTCGACGCCGCAGAGCAGACAGCGGTACTTCTTGTTGCTCTCGCGATCGTCATGGCGTTGCAGGTGCTTGCGAAGGCTGCGCTCGTCGCGCAGCCAGCGATGGCAGAGATGGCACTGCACCTCCGGACGCGGACCGTCCGGATGCAGCGCCTTCTTGTGGATGATGAAGTTGGTCTTGGAGCGAAAGTTCACGCCGCAAATGTCACAGATGACGGGCGTGAAGTCCGCATCGTGCATGCGCTTTATATGCGCTGTCACCTCCAGTTTGGTGCGGAAGCTGCAAAGCGAAAGAGAGAGAAGATCGAATAGGTGAGTGCTAGATGAGCCAGAAAAAGAGGCAAGTCTTTGGCATACCCTGTACGCATTAAAAATGATTAAAAACCGGGTTAACTTTGGGCGAATGTATGTAACAGGAATTGGGCGTAACAGACGCCATAGAGCATATATCGCTCATAACTCAAAAAAGTGCGTTTCGAGATAAACGCGTTCAAAGTTTCTCCAGCGAGAGTTCGTCCAACGAAAGTTCGGCCAGCAGGAGATAGGCTGACGAGAGTTGGACCAGAGAAAGGTGGGCCAGAGAAAGGTCGGCCAGAGAAAGGTGGGCCAGTGAGACTTAGGCCAGCGAGAGGTAGGCCAGCGAGAGTTGGGTTAGCGAGAGTTGGGTTAGCAACAGTTGGCCCAACGAGAGTTAGGCCAACGATAGCTAAGCCAGAGAAAGGTGGACCAGTGAGAGTTTCGTCAACGAGAGTTCAGCCATTGAGAGTACGGCCAGCGAGAGTTGGGCCGACGAGTGTTGGGCCAGCAAGAGTTGGGCCGACGAGAGTAGGACCAACGAGAGTTACGCCAGCAAGAGTTGGACCCACGAGAGTTAAGCCAACGAGAGCTAAGCCAAAGAGAGGTAGGCCATTGAGAGTACGGCCAGCGAGAGTTGGGCCATCAAGAGTTGGGCCGACGAGAGTAGGACCAACGAGAGTTACGCCAGCAAGAGTTGGACCCACGAGAGTTAAGCCAACGAGAGCTAAGCCAAAGAGAGGTAGGCCATTGAGAGTACGGCCAGCGAGAGTTGGGCCATCAAGAGTTGGGCCGACGAGAGTAGGACCAACGAGAGTTACACCAGCAAGAGTTGGACCCACGAGAGTTAAGCCAACGAGAGCTAAGCCAAAGAGAGGTACGCCATTGAGAGTACGACCAGCGAGAGTTGGGCCATCTCAGCTTGGTTCAAGGATGAGGGTGAAGCGAATGCCTTTTAGATATATGTATGTAATTTGTGCTTACGTCTTGCCGCAGGTGTCGCAGGCCTCGGTGCGCTCGGTGCCCTTGTGGCCCTTGGCGTGCATGGTGAGGAGGAACTTTTTGGCGAAGCGCATGTGGCAGACGGAGCACTGGTGGACAAGCTGCTGCTGGTCGGAGTGGAAGCGGAGCATGTGCATGTCGTGGCTGTTGCGGTTGAGGAAGCACTTGTCGCAGGGCTTGCAGCTGAAGTACTGCGGGTCGCGGTGGTAGTGCAGATGGTCCACGTAGAGGGTGCGCTTCTTGTACCGATTGTTGCAGCACTCCATGTAGCCGGAGCAGGCGTGTTGCACGCGAAAGTGCCGCTTCAGCTCCATGAAGTTCTGCAGCGGCTGCGTGCAGAGGCAGCAGGACAACTTAACGTTCGCTGCGATATATTCATCCATCTCCTTGATGCTGCTGCGCTTGGCCACCAGCTGCGGTTCGTTTGTGGGGCGTGGTGGACGCTGCTTGATTACCTTGGTCTTCGCCTGCTTTGGCAAGCTCTTGGGCCGCCCACGCTTGCCCTTGGGCTTGTCCTTGACTTGCAGCAGCTGCTGGGGCAGCTCAGCTGCCGTCTGAGGCTCCACCTTGAGCTGTAGCTTCGCTGGCGTCTCCTCTGCCGCTGTCTCTGTTTTTGCATTGCGGCGCAGCTCACGCGTCAGCGCACGCGTTGCACGCAGCGAGCCGGCTGCTACCGCTGGCGCCTCCTGCCACGCCCGCTTGCGCCCCCGCCGCGGCCTGAGCGCCAGCTGAGCATCGCCAATGGCATCGCCCTCCGGCGTCTGCTGCTCCTCGCCAGCATTGCACTGCATTTCAGGCGGCTGCACATCGATCTCCGGCTCGCAGAGTATGTGATCCTTGATGTCGTCATCGTAGGCAGCCAGCAGCTTGCTCTCGATGGGGGATTCTGTGTTCCAAACGATCATCGCCGGCTCGGGCGGCGGTTCCGGCGGATCCGGCTCTGTTTTCAGTTGGAGCGCCTGCTGCTTGGACGCCACCATCGCGCAGAACTGCTCGAATTCGGTCAGATAGCGCCAGCAGGGCGTGCACAGTTTGCTGCTCACATTGTCGTGCCGTGTTATCTGCAAAACGAATAAAAAACACCAACAATTTATTTGATTTGCTCGGCTGTTGAGCGGCGGACGCACCTCGAGATGCAAATACTTGGCTATCACTTGGGGCAGGGCGTTTGCGGCATCTCCGAAGATATAGATTGACACGCTGCCGTCCAGATCGCACAGGCACAGGCGGCAGATCATCTGGTATTTGTGTTTTATTTGCTATTTTTGTGGGTGCTCTCAACGAATCCACGAATTCTGCCAGTAAACAAATATACGCTTCTATCGACTCGATAGTATCGAGTCCAATGCAGTTGTTATCGATAAGCTGCGGTGAAATTTAAGCCATTTCGCAACACATACTCCACAATGCTGGGCAGCGCAGTCACATCTAGCGTTATCTAGCTAAAACAAAGCTAACAGTTTTATAGCTAACAAATTCCACTCTCCTGAAACCAAGAAGTATTCACGGAATAAGGATGGGGAGAAAACTTAAAAGAATACATGCGATTATATGAATATAACATCAATATTTCCTACAACCCTATTCTATAGGACTAAATATATACACTTGTATATATATAATGAAATTATTTTAATTCACTATGGTAGATATTACTACATTACAGTAATAGTATACCATAACAATGAAATAAACAATTTATTAGTTTTACAAAAAAACAAAAAATGTTGGCAATAATGTTGGCCTTGTTTTAATTTTTAAATATACAGTTCATTTGTGTTTAATATTTAATTTTGTTTAAATTAAAAATTTGTATTTGTTATGGTTTGCTGTTATTGTGCTTAGTAACTTATACTATTAGGTTGTACAATGATATAATATACATTATACAAATAATTATTTGCAATCCTAAATAATAAATATAATCTAAATACCATATTAATTGTTAAAGAACATGTTAAACACAACTCTTATTTCAATTATAATTATGAAAAGTATTATTAGAAAATTACAATTAAAATAATATAAATTATTGAACAATCTTTCAAATAATTTACTATTTGTACCATTCGAAAACAAAATCATCAAACCCAAATTCAAAAAACCAGCTAAACAGCCAGCACTTACTGCTGTTAGTGTCAGCACTAAAATAACAAAACAAACACAGCGCACATTATCGATATACACACATATGCGTGCTGTCGATAATTGCTTGGCACATCGCTAAAAACAGCAATAGCAAAAGCTGATTCCGAATTAGTTTGGTTTGGATTTATATTGAGAAATTGGGAATTAACAAATATACACAAGATGCAGAAGAAGCCGCTGAGTGCGAACAAGCTGCTGGACAAGGTGCACCGTGGGGCCGTCTACGCCTGCATCGGTGTCACGCTCTACGGCACCTATTTACTGGGCATGCGGTATTATCATCACTACACTGTGATAAGGCCGGAGATCAAACAGGCGGAGCTGAAGATGCTCGAGGAGGGGGCGCACGACAAGGCCAAGGAGCTCAAGTGCTGAGCATTGCACACAATTAATTAATTCTAATGTTTTGTTAAGTATAATAAATAATGCAGCAACGGAATTCCAATCAAAATTCTCATTCTCTCAGCTGTTGTGTAATCCACAATCCAAAATCCATTCGCTTTTTAGCCGCTGCGAATCATTGAAGACAGCCAACTGTTAACTGTTAACAATGCGCTCATAAATCAGTCAGCAGTCACAGCATAAAACCAGCAGGCACACAGCGGATCAGTCGGGCGGCAGGCTACAGTCGCACGCAACCGACAGTTGCAGACCCTTCACGTTGTGTATATATACTGACAAACACAATCAGAGGCAAATTGAATGTGGAATATCTTTGCTGTTTCTTATCCGATCGTAATGAAATTTATGGCATAGTTGGATAATACCATAGTCTTCATGCCAAATTACAAGTCTGTGGGTTTAATATTGTGGCTGCTGTTGTGTTTTAAGTTTGCGAGATTTATGGACAGGTGGAGTATGCGATATGTCATGGATGGGAGGAGTTATCCAAAATCTAAGAAAAACTCGATCTGCTTACTGAATGGGAGAACCTAAGTCCCAAATATGGAGCCTCTAGCTCGTAAAGTTGCTGAGATCTAGGTGTTCATACAGACGGACAAACGGACGGACGGACATGGCTATATCGACTCGCTCGATCAATATATAACTGCGAAGAAATTTAATTTAAATAATACGAATACAAATTTGATCTGCTAGCTAGGAGACCCTAAAAACCAAATATGGTATCTCTAGCTCTAACAGCTTTCGAGCTTAAAGTCTGCGACTCAGCTCGTCATGCTGATCATCCTACTGAGTGTTAAACTTCCACCAACTCAATAGACCCTTTTTGCAATTATATTTGGGTACAGGGTCTAAATCAAGCAACAATCAGCTAATGGCCAATTGGGGCCTGTCAATGAACCGCCAACCGTTTGCCCAATCTTGTCATCTCTGGCTGCGATTGGCATCGTGACCAGCGGCCATGGTAGTCATCGTAGCCCAATCCCAGCCAGATATTGTCGGAGTTGTCGAAGTTGTCGGAGTCGTCGGAGTCGTTGAAGTTGCAGCTGGCTAACTGGGCAACTTCCGCTTGCTCAAGCCGCCCGCTGCGTGCATTAACCTCTGAGGCAGCTCATAGCTCTAATATTATGCAGCTTGCGCATTTATCAAAACAATGGCAATGCCCACCCACTTCTGGGCGGGGCAGGGGGGCCTACAGGGGAGCTGCATGCTTCATTCAACAATGTGATCGTTGTTGCCTCAATCTCGGTCTCAGTCTCATTCATGCTCGCCTGTCTGCCTTCGCCTCTGCCTCCCCCTCCTCCTATGCCTGATTATCTTCTGACTTTGCACTATGGAAAAAAATTACTTATTTTGGCAATAGTTTAAAAAAATAAACCTAGAGCTGCTCAAAATTACACGCATGTTCGTCAAACTAATATCAAATTCCGGAAAAAATATTCATGTTTTGGACCACGCCTTTTATTGCATTATAGTAGTATATTGGTAGGTATATAAATTATAAAAATAAATCATAATTATAAATTACAAAAATTATAATGGTTTAATATCTTTGGTGACACGCCTCTTCCGCTTGTAATACCTGTAAAAATAGATAAGTCGCGATAACTTTCATAGTTTTAAGCACAACAGTTTATCATTTAACAGATATTTGCTATAACTATCTGATTTGCATAGCTCAAGATTTGTTATTCTCCATCGATATTGTGAATTAAATTAAACAAAAACAGCAAAGATATGCAACAGACCATTTGCTCGACTGGGCAGAGAGGGGTATTCCATTTGCAGTCTCCCACTGTCGGTTACAACCGTCTGTAGCCTTTCGCCCGACTGAACTGATCCGTCCTTACAGGTTTTCCTCCTAGTTAATAACACGGAACAACTAAATAAATGCAAATATCCCACGAATTTTGACCGTTTGCCCATGGTGCAATGGCAATTACCATGTCGTTGTCTGTGGTTCCGTCTCGCTATCAGTCTCCATCTCCAGCTCCAACTAATATTGCTGCGGTCAAGGTCGTCCTTAGTTTATTTATTATGATACCGTGCCCCAAACTCTGACTATGGATAACCCGCTTTTCCCCTCGGGCTGCTACGAACTGCATTCGAGTCGTGCAGCTTGGATTAATTCAATAAGAATGTCTTTTTTCCCATTGACTGCAATTGCGAATGATCATCGATCTGTTTGAATGGATATGCACTGTTGCCAGTATACCCTGTAATTTGCAATTACGTTAAACCTAAGTTAATGTAAATTTCTCTCTTTGCAACATGTGAAATTAAAAACAAATATAAAACGAGAATGGGCGAAGCAGATCAGTCGGACGCTCCTGAATGCAGAATACGCTCTACTCCATATTTTGAATAGATTTTTAAACCATCATTTTTTTCCACAATATATTTATATAACATGCCACATTTTTATACCCTGTACCCATTGAAAAATGGGAAATTCAGGGTTATTAACTTTGTCAGGATGTATGTAACAGGCAGAAGGAGGCGTGGTAGACCCCACAAAGTATATATATTCTTGATCAGGAGGACGAGCCGAGCTGATTTAGCCCTGTCTGTCTGTCCGTCTGTCCGTCTGTATGAACGCGTTGATCTCAGCAACTAAAGGAGCTAGAGCAGCCGTTTTGGTGTTTGTGAAAGGTGTATACCATACGCAGAACAAGTTTATTCCAAATTGTGGATGCAATGCCCCTACCGCGAACAATGGCCATAAATATAATACATTGACTTATTTAAACGCGTCGATCTCAGCAACTAAAGGAGATAGAGCAGCCGTTTTGGTCATTTTTGAAAGGTGTATACCATACGCAGAACAAGTTTATTTCAATTTTCGGAAGCCACGTCCCTACCGCGAGCAATGGCCATAAATATAATAAATTGACCAATTTAAGACATATAAATCTATCTAAATAAATTCTTTCTTTTACGTACTGTGGAGATGATTAATATCTACCAATTCTGCAAATTTTAATTAAATCGGTCTAATATTAAAAGAATTATGTTTAATTAAAAATTTTTTTATTTATATTTAATTTTGATGTACTATATGTAGTAGTAGGCTATGCTACATATAATAATATCCTGATATACCATTGCCCTCCTCGTGGTGTTCCCTGGGTATCGATTATATTTATTAATCGTTTGCGGATTCGAGCGGCGAAATAATATAAATAAAATATTTTTATTCAACATAGAAAGTTGGTATTCGGAATATAAATTGAATTAGATTCAAAATATATTTTAAATAGAATACTTTACTAGCAAGGCTGATCTTTGGTACAGCAATCGGACGATGCCAAGAACGAGTATGCCAATCAGCTGCAGAAGTCAAACAATCTGCAGCAATAGCACTACGGCATTCTCCTTCCCGCCCTCTTCAACAAGCTGCAAGACCTGGACCAGAAGCGCACCCGAGGCATTCGGGAGTTCATCATCGGCGCTGCTGATGTACAGTCCTCGGTGGCGCCTATCATAGCTGCATGGAAGGCATTGTGAAGGCGGGCGAGTTGATAAATGAAAATAAGGACTCCTTAAAAGTGATCGAGAGGTAAGTCGGATGAAAAAAATCCACAAAGTATATGTATTCTTGATCAGGGAGATGAGCTGAGTCGATTTTGCGATGTCCGTCTGTCTGTCTGTTCATCTGTCTGTCAGCTGCCTACCCGCTGCATTACTTGTAATGCAGGAGGTATGCTTGGAGAGCCAAAGAGGTGAGCGGCTAAGCGCTGCCTAGGAGGCGAGCTGGCTACCCGCTGCATTACTTGTAATGCAGGAGGTAAGCTTGGAGAGCCAGCACGAGCGAGCGAGCAGAGAGGAGAGTGGCTAAGCGCTGCCTAGGAGACGAGCTGGCTACCCGCTGCATTACTTGTAATGCAGGAGGTATGCTTGGAGAGCCAAAGAGGTGAATGGCTAAGCGCTGCCTAGGAGGCGAGCTGGCAACCCGCTGCATTACTTGTAATCTTGAAGGTATGCTTGGAGAGCCAGCACGAGCGAGCGAGCAGAGAGGAGAGTGGCTAAGCGCTGCCTAGGAGGCGAGCTGGCAACCCGCTGCATTACTTGTAATGTAGAAGGTATGCTTGGAGAGCCAGCACGAGCGAGCGAGCAGAGGGGAGAGTGGCTAAGCGCTGCCCAGGAGGCGAGCTGGCTACCCGCTGCATTACTTGTAATGCAGGAGGTATGCTTGGAGAGCCAGCGAGGTGAGCGAGCTGAGAGGAGAGTGGCTAAGCGCTGCCTAGGAGGCGAGCTGGCTACCCGCTGCATTACTTGTAATGCTAGCAAAAACGAGATATCGATTTTTTCGACTTTTTCCCAAGGTGCCACTATGCGGTATTTTGCCCAACATGAATATGATTTTTGGCCCTAACATCCACATTTCTTGACCCAATACATCCATGTTTGAATTTTCATGCATTATTATGCCCTGTGCCCATTTGAAAAATGGGAAAAACAGGGTTAATAACTTTGTGCGAATGTATGTAACAGGCAGAAGGAGGCGTGGCAGACCCCACAAACTATATATATTCTTGATCAGAAAGACGAGCTGAGTCGATTTAGCCCTGTCTGTCTGTCTGTCCATCTGTCCGTCTGTTTGGATGAACGCGTCGATCTCAGCAACTACAAAAGCTAGAGATGCCGTTTTGGTTGCTATAGATAGGTAGTTATCTTACGCAGATCAAGTTTGTTTTGAAAATTGGATGCCACGCCCCTTTACGCCCAAAAATCAATAAAACTTACACAACCTCGTGTTTTTTTAACATAAAAAGTTGAATAACAAGCGTAATATTAAACATAGAAGGTTGTTATTTGGAACATAAGCTCTGTTGTACAATATTTAACTATCCTGAAAAGCGCATTGAAATCGGTTAAGAAACACACTAGATATAAGCTTCACAATAGTTGAACTTAAAAGTTCAAAAACAAGCGTAATATTAATCATAGAATGTTGTTATTTGGTATAAACGCACTTTTTTATTATATTTAACTTTTCTGAAAAGCGCATTAAAATCGGTTAATAAACAAAGTAGATATAAACTACGCAATTGCCAGCGCAGCCCAGCAGCGCAGCAGCAGCAGCAGCAGCAGCAGCACCGCAGCGCAGCTGGCGCACTTAATAAGGGACGAAGAAGTACTGCTGATACGCTTAGTGTGACAGTTTTATAAAATTGTACATAAAATAAAAGGCACAGGGTATTCTACAGTCGGGCCCGTCCGACTGATCTGTCCCGTCCGACTGATCTGCCCTGTCCAAATTTTTTATTATTTATTTTGTTAAAATAGCTTAAATACAAAATATTGCATCTAAAAAGCAAATATATCGAGCCCTTCCCGCGAAAAAGACGTAACCAACATTTTTTCGATTTTCGTTTTTTGATGCAATTATGTTCATAATCACCCAACTCATCTACACAAAAAATTTCATAATTTAATCTTGCGTCTTTACTGAGATATCAGCCTGTCAATTATATCGCAAGCGCCAGATTTGCTGCGAATTTCAGACGCGTTCTCGGGAAAAAAACGTTCTCCTGTAAAATTTGCTTTTGTTGGTTACGTTTTTTTCGCGGGAACGGCTCGATATGTTTAAAGTGCTAGCAACCTTCGACTCTAAATATTTATGGGGGTTTATGTAGATTTCAATAATTCTATAAATAAGTTAGGTAATCTGCCATCTCTTCGAAATGTTTTCAAACAAAAACAAACTCTAGTCGTGTCTGCTGTTTGTTATTGTAATTCATAGTTGCTGAGGTAATTAAAAACAATAAATAAAAAAAAAAATCCAAATGGAAATGCGGCAAAATGTGCAATTGTTTTTTTTTTTTAATAAATAATTTCAACATTGAAACATGAGTTCCCACGGGGTTTCTGCCATTTGACTTGGCCCAAACACAAGTCACAAGTTGCAACATGTAATCCAGATACCGGCATGCGGCATGTGGCATGTGCAGTGTTGGAAACTTTTTTCGAGACAAGAAAAGCTTTTTTGACGCAAAGCAAACAAAATTAAAACTTAATATAAATTTAAAAACCAGAATGGGCGGAGCAGATCAGTCGGACGGGCCCGACTGTAGAATACCCTGTACCCTATATTTTAAATATAATTATATAAAACTGTCATACAAAACGTAGCAGCAATTCTTCTTCTTACTTTGTTATGTGTGCCAGCTTTAACGGCCGCGCTGCTGGAGGGCGAGCGAGTTGCCGCCTGCAATATTGTTTCGCTAATAACTCCTGTGTTTATCAACCGATTTCAATGCGCTTTTCAGGATAGTTAAATATAATAAAAGAGAGTATGTATTCCAAATAACAACATTCTATGTTCAATATTACGCCTGTTATTCGGTTTTTTTTCGATTAAGGCGTAAAAGGGGCGTGGCATCCAAAATTTGAAAAAAGCCTTATCTGCGTATGATATAGTCCTACCAATTACTGAAAACAGAATTAATGTAAATAGCTTAGTGTCTCTTAAATAGGCGAATGTATTTTATTTCATTCATTGTGGGCGGCAGGGGCGTGGCATTCAAGATTTGAAATAAACTTGATCTGCGTATGGTATACACCTTTCAAATGAGACCAAAACGGCTTCTCTAGCATTTGTAGTTAAGAAAATCTAAGCGTTCATACAGACAGACAGACAGACAGACAGACGGACAGACAGACAGACAGACAGACAGGGCTAAATCGACTCAGCTTGTCTCCCTGATCAAGAATATATATAGTTTGTGGGGTCTGCCACGCCTCCTTCAGCCTGTTACATACATTCGCACAAAGTTATTAACCCTGTTTTTCCCATTTTTCAAATGGGCACAGGGTATAAAAATAACCAAATAGTATATGTCTTAAATTAAAGTTCTTCAGGTGCAAATATGATAAAAAAAATAAAGGCTAGAGATCTATAATTCTTGCTTATTTTAGTTTAAATTGCTCTTGAAAAACGCCAGATTTGGGAAACAAAACGAATTAAAGCTGTTACGGGAAAATATCAATGGAAATAATGATAACCGATTTGTATTATTTTTTCTAAACTATTTTAGCATGTATTTTGTAAAATCTCGAAAAAGTCTGAATTATTAAAACAAAACAAAAAAATTCTTTAAACAAATGCTCTTCAAAAACCGCTTGATCTGTCGGGAAATAAGCGGACTGTTGCCAGGGCATGCAGCATGTGGCATGTGGCATGTGGCATGTGGCAGGCGTATCGCGTGTCAAGTGAAAGCAAAGCGTTATGCGATAGCGCGTTTTGCCCGCTTGTGGATCGCATTCAGTATGTCAACATGTGGATCGTGTTGCCGTTGGAGTTGCAGTTGCAGCTTCCGTCTGCCTCAAAATTACTTAATCAATTTTTGCGCAAGCTTTGCCCGGGTTCTAAGCCAGCTAGAAAACTAAGAAAAACAGAAATAGAAACAAAGACTGAAAAACGTTAGTAGCGCCGCCCACTCGCGTTGGCTGACCTTTTGGGCCAAGTTAGAAAGAAGCTTATTCGATTTCAGCCAAAGTTGCAGCTGGGGAAGCCTTCGTCATGCATCGGGCCACAATTGACGTTGACGCTGCCTCTGCCTCTGCCTCTGCCTCTGCCTCAGCCTCTGCTTATTGTTATTAATATTTGTGTTTCTGCTGTTGCTTTGCATAATTACAAACTGTGGCAGCGGCAGCTATAAAAACCCGCCACGCTCTTCCATCGGCATCAAATCAGCTCCAGCCTCAAGTCGCCGCAGTCGCAGTCGCATCATCGTCAATCTCATCCTCAGCCATCATCAGCCCGAGCAGGACGAAACCCCAGCAACCCAAAATGAAGTACTTGGTAAGCCGCGAAGACGAGCATTTCCAAAATATCGCATCGAGGATATTTTCTGTTTTCAAAAATATCGCATTTCGATGTTTGAACAACAAAAATAGGTGGACAGGATAAATCTTGGGTTGTTGCATATTTCCAAAATATTTTCAAAAATATCGCATTTCGATTTTCCAGCAACCAAAATAGTTTGATATATTCAATGTCGACAAACTTACTGGACAGGATAAATCTTCGGTTGTTGCATATTTTCAAAATATCGTATCGAGGATATTTTCTATTTTACAAAAATATCAAAATAATTTTCAATATATTGTTTTAAAATTATGATATATTGAGCAATTTTTAATATTTTGTAAGCTTACAAAAAAGGAATACTCTGATACTCTCTGAATTATATCTTCGTATAATCGTGCATTGACAGACCTGTGAAAAGCGACTTATTATATCTATATGTTATCAGAGGAGGCGTTGCATACTCCACAAAGTTAATATATTCTTGATCAGGATGATAAACTGAGTTGATTTAGCACTGTCTGTCTGTCCGTTTGAACGCTGAGAGATCGGAAGATATAAGAGCTAGATACGCCACGCCCCCTTTGCACCCTAATTAATTTAAACCGAATAACAAACATAATACTGAACATTAAAGGTTGTCATTCAGAATATCTATTCTTTTACATTATACAAATTTATTTACTGTGAAAATCCTATTGAAATCGATAAATTGCAGATTGAAAATTATATTTGAAATATAGAATGCTTAAAATATAGAATTCTGAACAGATCGGCTCCGTCTAAACTGGTTAACTCTTTTGGTCGGGATACAGAGTAATCAAGGATGTTCATGTTTTTTCCAGTGTGTTTTTATCGTGTTGGCCATGTGCCTGGTGAACTGTTGGGCGGATATTGGGGAGCCTGCAGCTGCTACTCCGGATGCTGAACTGGACTCCGCCGTGGCCGAAAAGAAGACTGAGAAGCGCGGCATTTACGGCTTCGGTTATGGCCATTATGGCCATGGCTATGGACATGGAGGCTATGGACATGGTGGCTATGGACATTCCGGCTATGGACATGGCCATTATGGCAGCTATGGCCATTTTGGCAGTCCCTACTATGGCGGCTATGAGTATGTGCATCATTCCACGCCCTATTATGGCGGTCATCATGGCGGTTACTATCCGTATCAGCATGGCCACTACGGTTTCTTCTGAGCGGATTCCAAGACCGGGCACATCGATTCATCATAAACGTGACACGCTCATCGCTGCACAAACATGCTTAAATAATATAACGTTTTTTTTTTTTTTGTTTTTTCATACTCCTATTTTGTGTATTGAATAAATGTACTTCAAACGCTTAAAAAGTTATGTGCAATTTTTAAATTTATTACATTGCGCGCCAATTGCAAATGCAACCCTGTGTTTAGAAATGAGCAGTGTTGGCGAACTTTGCTTCCACAAGTTTGAGCTCGAGTGCCGGCTTGCATGGCATAATTGCAAAATGTGTTTAAATTAAATTAATTAAACTAAACATAATTAATTAAATAAGGGCTGTATTCGTTTAAAAGGAAGGAAAAGAAGCCGAAATTTGCACCAAATAAATAAAACACCACTCTTGGCACAATTGTGCTCACTGTGGCAACGCTGCACATAAAGCAATAAACGAACGGCGCCAAATTAAAAAAAAAAATAATAACTTCAGTTGACCAGCAACGAAAAAATCCGAAATTTTCCCTTTTTTTTATTCGATTTGTAAGGATTTAAAATTGGTTGTACTTTGCAGAGCACCAAGTATTAGAATTAGTATATTGTTATGCACTTGGCGCATCTAAAATACAGTAAGGCCGATCAGCCGAACGCACCCGACTGCAGAATATTCCGTAGAACAATAAAGAATTTGTTTTCAGTGCAATTTTTAAGAATTATTGAGCTATTTTTTGGTTTAATTTACAAAATTTTAAGCTTTAACAGTGTTTTTTCTCGAGAATAATTGGCAGCACGGACGTATCGTCTTGGGATAATATCGCGGCAACATCAATATTATCGATAAGCAGTTGATACCGAAAACAGGGCTTTTGCGCTTATCGATATGAACAGCGTCAAAAATATTTGTTCGTTCTTGTTTACAAATTTTAAAAGTTAAAAATTTAAATAATCTGTTAACTCTGTTTTTATTAAAAATTGTAGACAACTAAGAATTTAAATAATCTCGTATTTGAAATTTAAATGTATTCCATTAGTTTTGATTAGAATTAAATGACTTTTTGATATGTTGCAATTGAAATGTCTATAATTTATTATCAAAATATCGCGAATATTGATAAGGAATGGATATTTACCAAATCCCAGCATTACTGATTGGAAAACTGAATATATTGGTATTCAACGGCAATTTAAGTGGAAGATAAACGCATAAAACACTTTCAGTGTATTTCTCTTATTTATTTATTTAAACAGTTAAAAACAGTTGACACAAAAAATTAAAATACAATTTAAAATTCAGTATAAAATCATATTCAATAAGTAAATTTAATGAAAAGAAAAAGATAACCTGGGGATTAAAAAAAAATTTTATGAAATTAATGGTTTGAAATTTAATTTATGCTTATCATAAATTTAACAAATATGATTACGATTGTATTTAATGATGTATTTTAATTACATTTCTTTTATTTATTTGTTTTAAATGTTTATTTTTCCATATATTTTCTGGCAACACTGATGTGTATGCGCGAGGCAGAGTTGCTGCACGATTGCTGGGCGAAGGCGGCGTGCCGATAATTATCGATAGCCAGCCGCTCTCGCGTATTTTTTGTTGTTCATTTTTACGCTCTTCTTTGTCGGAGACGGTTGTTTCTTTTTGATTTTGCTTCGCATGGCAAAGAGCTGCACACACACACACACAACCAAACCGAGGCACAATTTAAATACGAGCTAGCAAAGGAGAATTGCAAGTCGAAACCGTTGCGGAGAGTTGGAGAACAGCTGTTGTTGCCGTAGTGTTGGGTAACTTGCGATTCGCCAATTTTTGTTTGTGTGCTTTGTTTTTTTAGTGTTGTTCCAACTGCGAATTACGCGTGCAAAGTGGCAACAACAACAACTGTCACAGTGGTAAAAAAAACAACAACAACAACAACAACAAAAAGCTCACCAAATTGCGGGCGCAACAAAAAATAATAAAAAGCTGAAAGCAACAAAAATTATATACACAACGCATGTATGTATATACAGCAGTGCTAATACTAGTACTAAACAAATGCGAATCTCTTGGTGAATATGTGAAGTGACAAAAAAACAACAACAAAATAATTTATAAAAAACAAGCATACAAAAAAAAGTCGTGAATTCGTCGTTGTCGTCGTCGTCGTCGCCGTCGTCGTTACTTTGGTGTTTGTGTGCGCGCACACACACATGCACACACACGCACGCCTGCGTCGGCATATGTATGCGTGTGTGCATGTGTGTATAGTGTGCAAAAGCGCCGTCGTTGCCAGAGTATTTATTTATTTGATTATTTTTGTTTTTGTTTTTCCTGTTTCTTTTTGCGCTCTCTTCTTCTGCCTTTTTTTCATAATTTTCGCATTGTGCAAAGATTTTGGTTGGAGCGCAAGTTTTTTGGAAAATCGTAACGCGCGCGTTGGCAGCAGCAGCAGCAGCAGCAACAACAACAACTACAACAACAATAACAACAACAACAACAACAATAAAATCAACAACAAGTATAGGCACGGAGGCAGTTCGCGCCACTTTGAAGAGGTATGTATGAATGTGTGTGTGTGTGTGTGTGTGTGTGTGAGCTGTGCGTGCGTATATATGTACATATATGTACATATGTATATACGCAAGTGTGCTTTTGTCCAATTCAAAAATTCTTATTAGATCACAGCATTTGCTGCATGTGTGCGTGTGTATGCGTGTGCGAGCGTGTGTGTGTGTATGTGTGTGTGCGTTAACAGCCGTCGTTTCTCAGGTTCATCACGACCAGTGTTGCCATATGTTGGACACGCTGCTAAGCTAGATTTCAACTAAAAAATAAGCTAAAAATAGCTAAACACAAATATATTTAGTTATTTACAAACGCATGCAAAATATTGAAAGTCGTTGCGCATATATTTTTAAGAATACGTTATCCCAATATTTAAGAGACAAAAATTTAAAATTAAACTAACAAAATTAAATATAATAATAATAAGAATATAATTTAAAAATTGTTTTTCAAGCTTTAAAATCTAGGTTTTAATCTATTATGTGAATAATGCTCTAAATTATAAGTCTTTCTGTACTTGTAGCATTAGGAAGTTATACAATAAATAATTTAAAAAAATAAATAAATAAATGTTGTCTTAACATATTTTTATAAAAACAAATTTTGTTGAAATTTGTATGTAATTATAAAACTTTCTGATATTGAAAATAACGCCTATTGCATTTTTTTTATCATATCTAATGCATATTTTATTTGACATTTGCTTTTATAATATCGGTGAATATTAGCGGGAAAATACCTTTTTCACATTTCCGAATCAAATAAAAACATTAATGAGATACATCGATATTAAAATTACAAGTTGGAATAAAATTGTTCTTGGCGTCGCGGAATCGATTTCTGTTTTTGAAGTGCGCTTAAGTGGAAACAACCAAACTTAGCACCAATTATATCATCAAAAGCTATTCAGCGCTTGACTAAATAAAATAATGCTTAAGCATAGGTTTTTTTTTCGTTTATTTTAAAGTATATTTTTTATATATAGTTTACAATATGTATATTTTTTTTTAATAAATTATTTATTTTATTTTATTTTAAAATATATTATTTATATTATTTTTTGCAATTTGAATCTGGCTATTTCTGGCAACACTGACGTCGACGACTTCTTCTGCGTCTTCTTCTTTAACTTGTTGTTTTTTTTCCTTCGCACACACACACACACGCACGCTCAATTCGCCGTTATTTATGTAACAAGTGTGTGCGTGATAATGAAGTGCCGTTGTTGTTTTTGTTGTTCTTGTTGTTGTGTATGTATTTGATGATTTTTCGCCTTGCCATTTGTTGTTGGCGCCGACGTAAAGTTTGTAATGAAGTAGGCAACGCCGATGCTGATGCCGCCGTCGACGCCGACGCCGACGTCGACTGCAAAGCTTCCAGCATCAGCGTCAGGCGCTGTCGACCAATTGGAGCAACGCAAAGCGCATTGAACTGGTTAGGTTCGCTTTGTCATACAGTTATCATCAATGGCGACACCGCAGCAGCAGCAGCAGAGGCAGCAGCAGAGGCAGAGGCAGAGCCAGCGGCAGCGCTTAAATTTCCTCTTCATTCCTCTCTTTTATGCTCTTTGGGTACGCGCAGCTTAGGGCTGCCAGTGTTGCCAATCTATCGATATTCACACTTATCGATATTGGAAATCGATAATATCGATATTGTTGCAGTCTTTTGCTGTAAATTCCTCCAAGTAATAGATTATAGTTTTTAGACCCTTTACTTTAAAAAAGTAAAAAGGGTCTATTAGTTTAGTGCAAAGAGGAAATGTGTGTAACACCCAGAAGGAGGCGTGTCACACCCCATAAAGTATATATATTCTTGATCAGGACGACAAGACGAGTCGATATAGCCATGTCCGTCTGTCCGTCTGTCTGTCTGTCCGTCTGTCTGTCCGTCCGTATGAACACCTAGATCTCAGCAACTATAAGAGCTAGAGACACCATATTCGGGATTTAGATTCTCCTATTTCGCGAGCAGCACGAGTTTGTTTTAGATTTTGGATACCTCCCCCCTTCCCCCGCAAACCGCAAAAAGCTACTGCAGCCACAGCTTTAAAGTTATTGACTTGTAATTTGGTACGTAACTAGCTTATGACATTCTCTATTGGCCCTGTGAGTTTCGTTTCGATAAGAAACAGCGAAAATAGGGAACGGACAATTTGTCGCACTAGGCAGAGGGGGGGTGGTGTGTACATATATTAGCAGTAGTAGTAAAGTAAAGGGTCTCCAACAGTCGGTTACGTCCGACTGTAGCCTCCGTCCCACTGATCTGCCCCGTCCCTATATTTATTATTATTATTAGTTTTAAATTAAACAAAGTAATAAAAATTTAAATTAAATAAATAAATAAAAATTAATTATTAATTTAATAAACAAATTGCATACATGCATATATTTTAAATTCAAGGATGAGATTATTCAAAATTTTAACTTTTTTTTTTTATTTTAAACAAAAACAGTCATATTTTGAAAAAATAAAATATCACAAATATTTTCAATTGGCGCAAAAACCTTGTCGATATTTTCGATATCAGCTGCTTATCGATAACATCGATATTTAAACGATATCCCAGCATATCTACGGCATATTCTTATATGTAAATAATTACCAATTGTCAGTGTATGCGTGAGGCGCATTTTGGAGCAAGCAACAACAACAACAACAACAAGTGTATTTGCTTTTTTACAGGCAGCGCTGCTCGCGTCGCAGTCGCCGTCAGCGTCAGCGTCAGCATCAGCATCGCTGCTGCTTGTTGCGCTTCTTTGTGTCAATTGGTTTGTTTGCTGCTACTGCCTGTTTTTTGTTGTTTTCAAACCCTGTACTTTGAAGCTGGGCAATGGGGTATATTTGGTTAATGCAAGTGCAAAAGGAAGAAAGTAGGCGTGGCAGAATCCACAACAAATCCATATACGTAGTATATTCTTGATCAGGACGCGATCTAACTCGATTCAGCCATATGCTGCGTCTATCCGTCCGTTCGTAGATCCTACTATAAGAGCTAGAGACGCCATATTTGGTATTTAGGTTCTCCTTAGCAGTAATAGAGCATAGCAGCCACAATTTTAAAGCTACAGACTTGCAATTTGGCATGCACGTAGCTAATGGCAATCTCTATCGATGCTGTTTATTACAATACAATCGGATCGGAAACAGCAAAGTTATCAAATAGACAATTTGGCTTGGTTTGTCAGGGGGAGAGTAGGGTTTTGGTGGAATCGAATCGATAGCATATATGAACTACAAAACTGTTGAACTATAAAGTACAGAGTATTTTACTTCATGTTACGTCCGACTGATCCGCTACGTCCTTGCTGGCTGTGCTTGTGTTTGGCTCGGAAAATTGCTCACAAAAGAAAATCCCCCATATCATGTGATATATATGTATGTAAGTATGCGCGCAACTTGACATAATTATACTAATGCCTTTGCTCTGCCCCGTCCCCTGTCCCCTGCCCACTGTCCCGTTCGCTCTGCTCACATTTCCAATTCCAATTGGAATTCGAGTGCCCGCATGCCAATTAGATTTTCGTTAATGCTCTTATTATGCTTCCTAATGCCAAAGAACGCCAGAAATAGAAACGCGGCAAATGGAATAAAGCAAATATTTTTGTATAGTCGAAATAATAACAAAGGCTCTACACAACTCCAATCAGAATACAGCATACACCATATAGTGCTTATTGATCTATTGTTCAAGCAATTTAATTACCCATAGTTCGACTCGTACAGGGCATGATGATATTACGTGTTAATTTGTACATTACGAAATCCTATTAACCCCCTTCCCTTCCCTTCCCTTTCCACCTGATATGTTCTTCGGGTTTCCTAATAGCCAAATGCTCTAAACCTTAAATTCTCTTTATGCCAGTGTAAGTTCCGTTAATTATAACTAGATATATCAAAATATTTCGGAAAATGTTTCACAAAAATTGCAGTTAAGTTTAATAGTATTGCCCAATTAAAACTATATTTTTAAACAGCTAGGTTTGATTCGAACCGTTTCGGAATCGAACATCCTACATTTATCTTAAGATTTTAATTAAGACTTTAGAATTTCGGCTACGTTTTGATGTTTAATTCAATTAATGAAAAAATTCATTTCCGATCTAAGAAATTTTTATTGGGCCTACCATTTTAATTTAAAGTTTCTTAAGTTTTCTTTTGTTAATAATATAATTCTCCTGAACTCGTTGGCTTAGTTTGACAGTAATTCAATTTAAAATGTGCCGAATTTGGACAGTTAAACAGTTTTTACAGATTTATCATATGATATATGTATAAAACTTTGTATTTTATTTCTAAATAGAATTTTGTTGTTAACAATTATGCACCGATATCCCTAGGGTGCCTCTTCCTACATAGAGTCTCATCGACCGAAAAATTCCGAATGTTTTTTATTTCTCAGTTTTGTATTGTGTATTAGATATTTATTTTATTTATGTTCTTTATTCACTCGCTGTTTCGATATTCTTTGCTCTGTTTGTTTGTGTAATTAGTGAACGGAAATTGTGTGCTTTGCATGTGTGTGTCTTGTATATCTCCCACTCTTTAATTCGTTCTCTTTCGAGGTTGTTGGACGACGTGGGTGCTACTACCTGAAGTTAAATTCTGTCTTCTTCTCTTTAGAGTGAATTTTATGCGATGGTAAATCGGATGCTGAAGGTCAAGAGGAGCGCGGGATTCACAGCAATCGTTGCATGTTATTCGTTATTTGTTACTCTCTACTCGTTACACTTTACCAATCGGAGCTTATTTGTTATGCTTAACTCTATTTTATGACTCTTTTTTATTTAAAATAAAATTATTCGTCCTGCATTACCTCAGACGCACATTCCAATATGATGCGTTACTTACCGCTCTATGAAAGTTACTCGTTACTTACTACACGTTACTTACAGCTTGCTCAAAGATTGATACTACGATTGATATAACACTCGTTACATGCTATTGCTTATTCTTCGAAATGTTAGTTACTACTGGCTACTCGTTACACATTGCTACTCGCCACTCGTCAGTTCGTCAGTTCGTTGTATGCGTATTTCACCATAGTATGTACATTGTATGGGCACAACAGTTGCTAATTCATTCATCTGCCGCCACAAATAGCTGCTGACTTGTAAATTCCGTATAATATTCATTCACATTAATGGGCCATTTAAAGTGTATTCCAATGAATATCATATATAATATAAATAAATGAATAAGCAAGTCTATAATGAGATTAATAAAAACATGCAAATAAACAATAAATAACAACCCGAGTCTGTGCGATGATTTTATTGCAATCTATTTGAATTGTCTTATCAATTGGGAAAGTTTTGACGAAATCCGAAGCAAGAAGAAGATTTATAGACTGATCGTTGATCGTTTTCATTGTTTATCGCTTTTTCTCTTTCACTTGTGCTCTCTCTCTCTCTCTCTCTCTCTCTCCCTCTCTCGCTGTTCGCTTATCAACTTGTAGCGTCTGGTATGGTTATATATATATTTATATTTATATACCCCATATACACCCTGTATATATCCTATATGTCTATATAGCAGACGCCGCTCACAAACACTTGAATGCACTCGTTTTATTTATTTATATTTATTTATTTGACTCCTTGTGGAAAATTCATGAATGAATCTGCAGCCACTCAATATCAACTGTATGAATCATGGGTGCATTCGGGTACTCGTGAATACTAAATACGATTGCTCCTGTACTGAAGCGAAACTGAAACTGAAACAGAAACAGATTAAAATGTTTACTTTTTTTATTCATAACAAATATTTGGGAATATTTTGAATATTTCCAATATTATACACGTCGCTTATATTTGTATAAAAAATAAATGTAATATTAAAAATAGTTAAATTAATGGATTATTTGTTTGTAAATATTGTAATAATTTGATTTTTAAACTTATTGTTCTCTTAATAATACTAAACATTATTGACTATAAAGTCTAAAGTCATAAACGAGAATGTTGTAATTAGATCTAGATCTAGTAAGTATAAATTATTATAAAAATGAAATAAAGTATTTATTGAATGTATGATAACAAATTTGTATACCCTTTACTTTGAAAAAGTAAAAAGGGTCTATTAAGTGAGTGCAAAGAGGAATTGTGTGTATTACCCAGAAGGAGGCGTGGCCAACCCCACAAAGTGTATATATTCTTGATCATGTCCGTCTGTCCGTACGTCCGTCTGTCTGTCCGTCCGTATGAACACCTAGATCTCAGCAACTATAAGAGTTAGAGACACCATACTCGGGATCAAGGTTCTCCTATTTTGTAAGCAGCACGAGTTTGTTTTAGATTTTGGTTACCTTCCCCCCTTCCTCCGCTGTAACCACAGCCTTAAAGCTATCGATTTGTATTTTGCTATGTAACTAGTTTATGGTAATTTCTATCGATGTTATTAGATAAAATAAATTATTTATTATTCAATAAACTAAATAATTTATAATTAAATAATTAAATATTTATTTCGCTTTTTTAATTGCAGATCCATGCAAAATGTCTAGTCCAGACGATAGAATACCCATACATGGTAAGTGAATACTACGCAATACCATTTTTTTTGTGGGGGTTGGAGTGGGAGTGGGAGTGGGGATGGGGGCGGGGCAGGGAATGGAGTGTTATACAGCCGATACATGGCTAAAAATACAAGTGCAGACGAAAGCTAACGGTACATAAACTGCAGATGTGTCTGTGTGTCTGTGTGTGTGTGTATGTGTGTTTGACGTCCAAAAATAACTGTTAATAAGTACAAAGTAAAATACATGCTACATACATACATGCTGCCTGCGTCGACGCCAGCAGCGGCAGAACAACAAGAACATTGTCCATGGTCGGGTGACAAGACAAAGACAGAGAGACAGGCAAGTGGTTGACAGTGCGACAGAGAGAGAGAGCGATAGAGTGAGGGGGAGATAGAGAGAAGTACAGTGGGGAGTCGAGGCAGCTGCTTCTTAGCTTAGGTTTTGATCGCTGTTGCCAAATCCGTTTTTCTCCGCCAGTTCTACCTATTTTTTTTTGAAGTGCATTTTTAAGCAGAATTTGTGACGGGAGTTTTGGCTTTTTTAAGAATTCAGCTTTTTGTGAGTAGTTTCTTAAATTTTGCAAAATTCACAATAAAATACAGTAGAATCCCAGTAGAATACAGTAGAATACGTCGTTATATCCGGAAGACAAAATCCATAATTTTGTTTCTTTTTCGTATTAAAAAAACACAAAATCCATGATTTTGTTTGCTTTTTTTAGCATTGTTAAAGAAATCAAATTTTCCTCTTTAAAGTTTTTTTTTTTGTTCGGCACGTCGCAATATCCGGTTGAATTGTGAAAAATCTCGTCGTTATAAGCGGTTTGTCGCTAAAAGCGGAGACGTTCTAAGCGGAGGCCCTTTCATATAAGTTTGTATGGGGACCAACCAAGCCATCGAGTTTTCGTCGCAATAACCGGACGGACGCTATAAGCGGCGTCGTTATAACCGGATTCTACTGTAGCTATGTTTTAAAAAAAGAATTTATCAAAGATATGCATAAATAGCTGAACAATTTGCATTTAGAGTTTTTTTTTTTTTTTTAATTTATTTTTGGGTGTACGCAGAGATATGCAAGCGTACTTAAGGTTGACCTAATTTATCTGATTTGTATTTTCTAAATTTTTTTAAGGCTTTTTTTCGTGGGCTTCCCCCAATAAGAGTATTTTTCGATCGAAAACAATTTGCAATACTGGCTATTTTTGTATTATCTGAAAAAAGTGGGCAACACTGGTTTGATTGTTAGCTCAAAGCTTTGCTTGCAAGTTGTTGTTGTTCCTTAGCTTCTTCTCTTCTCTTCTCTTCTCTTTATTCTTAGTGCTCTGCTTCTTATTCGCTCTGTTGCTCTGCTGCTTGCACTGTCAATGCCAAGCACGTGCAATAACAATCTCTCTCTCTCTCTCTCTCGCTCGCTCTGGCTCTCCCTCTCTCGCTGCCTCACTCTCTTACTGCTCTCTCCTATTCTCTCTCGCTCTCGCTCTCGCTCTGCTGTTGTTTGTTTGTTGTAGCAGAACAACAAAAACAACATTCGTTTATCGATTTTATTCTATTTTTAGCCCAACAACAACAAACTTTACTTTGCCTTTTCAAATTGTTGTATTTCAACGTCGCGTCGCTGCCAGCGTCGCAAAGCAACAACAACAACAACAACAACAAAAAGCCCAGCAGCGTCCTTATGCCGCTTCTTCTGCTTCGTTTCCCTCCCCTCCGCCGCCCCTCCCTCACGACCCTTAGCCTAACTTCATTTCCATATACTTTCATTTTCCTTTTCCACTGACTTTAACAATTGCCACGTGCAGCTGGCACAATGAGGGGGCGGGGGTGGCGGTGTAGCAGAGCTTATGGCTTACTCTCACACACACACACACACACACACAGCTGCTCCTCCACCTCCCCCTCCCCACACCTCACTAGGCACGTGTGACGCAGCTTTTAAAACTTGGCTCAGCTGTTCGAAGTATCGATGTGTGCGTGTGTTTACAATACGTGTGTGTGTGTGTGTGTGTGTGTGTGTGTGAGAGAGTAACGGGATATCACATGCATGCACAAGGTGCGCCATCTTTACTGTCAGTGTTGGATAACATTCAAAATAATTAAACGATTTTCAAAAATTTGGCATTTTTATAAAGTCAAATGCAGTCCAAATTTGTTAGGATCAAGTTTTACAATTGCATTTTTCATATTTTTGAAGCTTCTCAATTTTACTCATTTATTTCATTTAAATCACTCGGTCAATATTTTTAAAACATTCTATAACCAAACTATAAGTTATTTTCTTGCGCTTATAGATAAGAAGATGTCCAACTGTAGTTAATTTATATTATCCTTTAAGTTAGTCTGCACAGATCTGTAATTTTAAAATTAAGGCTGCTGAGGTTTTATGCGATTCGCGGGGGAAGCAGGGGAGGTATCAAAATTCTAAAAGAAATTTGATCAGCGTACAGCATGGGAGAAGCTGCATACCAAACATGATGCCTCCAAGTCTTTTAGTTTCCAAGGTCCGACTGATCGGTTTTGTCCTTACTGGTTTAAGTAATTCGATGTTTACCTAAAAGATGGCGCACCCTGTATAAGCCAAAGCCA
Organism: Hypselothyrea guttata; assembly: GCA_035045125.1. Classification (NCBI taxonomy): domain Eukaryota; kingdom Metazoa; phylum Arthropoda; class Insecta; order Diptera; family Drosophilidae; genus Hypselothyrea; species Hypselothyrea guttata. The sequence goes on from JAWNNJ010001469.1 coordinate 37,466, forward strand.
ACAGTGCATACACAAGTGTTACGTTATTTCTTTTACAATTAGTTGATTATAGCTGTATATTAGCGTTAATGGAAATACACATACGCATACATACATACATGCATACGTACATAGAGACATGTGTATGTATTTATGCTGTAGATATTGTAATTGTAAACGTGTATTCCCCATTTCCTTATCAGTTTGGGTTTCATTTAGCTGTTTCTGGGTCAAAAGCCAAAAGGCGTAGAAATGTCTACTAAATGACAAACATATATGTATACATACATACATTCTTGCATACTATATGTGTGCATTTATAGTTACATTCATGTATACAACGCATTTAAATCAATTTGTTAAATAATATTTAGTATATTTAATATACCCGTAGTAAAAAACTATGCATGTACGTAGTATATGTATATTACTAGTTATATTTCCTTCAACTAGGGATCGCAATTGATAATTATGAGTTTAAACATATTTTAACCAAAAAAAATGTGCGCAACGAGTAGAAAAAATCATATATCTTATTTTTAAACGGCGAATTTGGATATATGTAGAATAAGCTTTTATTTTTAATATCTGTTTTAAAATTGTTTCTTAATTCCATATTTTTAATTTAAATAATAAAAATTTAAAACAAGGGGTTTTTATAAATTTTATATTTATAAAATAAAATTTGTTTTCAATTTTTATTATAAAAATTGAAAATAATATTTAACCTTAAGTTTTTATTATAAAAATTAAAAATAAACAAATATTAAACTACAATATCTTTTGAGCCAACTGCAGTATTTGGAATATTTAAAAATATTCGTGATTTGTGTTTCAATACCCTTTGGATGTCTTTGAAGGACGAATGTTAAAGATATTGGTTGCTATTTTCCATTGGCATAAAAAAGTTAAAGTTAAAGTTTTATAGATTTTAACGTATTCTACGAACGTCGGGCTTGTCAGTTACAAGCAGAATGTAAAAATGTACAAATTGTTGACATATAGCGATTGGAAGTGTCATCTGAACGCACTTATTCGAGTCGATATGTCCATCAGCTGCCAGAACCAACAACTAACGAGGGGGGAAGTCCCGCCCCCCTTGGGTTTATCCCCCTCCCTGATAGGCGCATTGCCATGGCCTTACCATATCCTTTGCTGATTGGCATTGCCAGTTATTGTTATTGTCGTCGGGGCATTTCCAAGAATAACTGTGAATATATATGTAGGTGTGTGTGTGTGTGTGTGTGTAAGTGTGCGTGTGTTATATAAAATCGTTAACTTTATATATCAAACACACAATATATGTATGTACATATGTATATTTGTAACAATCCCAATTCCAAGCGCCAACCTTTCCATACCATTTAATGCCTCAACCAGCTACAGCTGCTTCTTCTTCTTCTTACTCTCCTGCTTCTTCCTTTGCCACTACTGTTTCGTCTTCTCCTGCTTCTTCTCCTCTGGCTCTTGTTGAGCGTTTAACAGTGTTGCCATATATTTTCAAGAGGAAAAAATTGTTTTTGATGGAATGCACCAAAAAAACTTGAAAATGTAAAAAAAAAACAGAAAACAGCTGAAGTATAAAAAGAATGAGAAGATGAATAGGAAGAATAAGAAGAAAAAAAAAGAATTAGAATAATAAGAAGAAGGAAAAGAAAAATAGTAAGAAGAAGAAAAACAAGAAGAAGAATAAGAAGAAAAAAGAAGAATTAGAATAATAAGAAGAAGGAAAAGAAAAATAGTAAGAAGAAGAAAAACAAGAGAATATTAAGAACCACAAAACTGCAATCAATTTGTTTTCCTATTTTTGCGGGAAACTTGCAAAAAAGCTCAACAAAAATGTGATAAAACAAATATTCAGATTTGATTTTATCAGGGATCGCAATTATTATAAGTTTTAAAATAAAAATTGCAAAACAATTATTATTTGTCAATTTTTATAATAAAAATTGAAAATAATAATTGTTTTGCAATTTTTATTTTAAAAAAGTTTTATCCTTTTCCTGAATCGCCGTTAAAAAAAAGGATATGTGTGTTAGTTGCACTCGTCGCCGATGGTTTTTTTTTGGCTTCAATTTTCTATACCCTGTTTTCAACTCATAATTATTATTTGCGATCCCTTGATTTTATCCATATTGATTTATCCATTTTATTTATCCATATTATTTATCTATAAATGAAAAGGCGCGGAAAAAGCTTATCCCTAAGTAAGCGCTTGAAAATTAAGTTAGTTAAGAAAAAAATCTATCAAAATAAAGTTAATTATTAATTTTGTAATATTTATCAAAAAAAAACCTGACAAAAAGCTGAATTATTTATGAAAATAAACCCGAAATTTCCGCTTATTTTCAAATGCTCTTGAAAAACAGGCTGATCTGGCGGGAAAAAAGCGAACTGGGCAACACTGGCGAGTAATCATGCCTAAACTGCGCTGTTGTTGTTGCTGTTGCCTGCTTTTTGGCTTTGAATTTGTCAAGGTGAAACACAGACACGGTATTTTATTCTCACACACACACACACTAGCGCAAAGGGCTCTCTCAGCCGAAAGAAACTTCAGTATAAGCCAAATACTGAACGGGCCACGCCCACTTATTATATACGACCCGCCCCAGGGGCCCCCAAATTGCCATTGCTGTTGCTGTTGCTGTTGCTGTTGTTGCAAAGCGCGTCTATTTTTAGACGAGCCGCTGGAAATTTTTTCCTATACACACACACACACAAACACTCTACACACAGATACACACACACACACACACACACAGATACAGGCACAGAGTATTATAGCTCACGCACACAAATGTCGTCTGCTATCACTCAAAACAAAGTAAGCAGAGAAGTGGGTCGGGTTATTATAATGTACAAGCAAAGCGGGCATATTGCTGCCAAACTCAGTTTGTGCGCTGCTGATAATTTATGTAAACTTGGATAAATAAAAGAAATTTCACAACTTAAATTTGGATTTAAATCCGGGATCGTTGCGATTACAAATAGTTAATTATCAAGCAAATTAAAAGAGAACTCTTTTTTTTTTAATTAATTTTGGAATTAAAAATGGTTTTCACAATCATGAGCTATTTTTAAATTTTACTTTGAAAATTTCAACTTAATTTACGACTTGAAAATTATTTTAAAAAAATATTAAGAGTTATTTTTGGTTTGTTTCTTTTGTTTGAAAACAATTGTGTGTAAAAAGCAATGTGGGGATAAAAATGCATTTTTCAAACTTGAAAGCAAAATATATATCTTTTGCCTATATTCTTTATATTTGCTTTTTACTCATTGATTGATAACTCTATTTTACAACACATTACATTATTGATTCGATTGTTTCAATTTTTGTATAATTAATGTGGTAATTTAATTACACTTAAAATAACCATATATGCATCATAGATCTTTTGTTTTTATACCCAGATATTTTAATTTAAAACTTTAATTACATTCAACATTTAACTTATTTTTAATTTACAAACATTATTAAATTGAATAATTAAATAAATAAAGTCCAACATCGATATATCAAAATGCAGAACAGCTAAAAAGCAATTGCAGGGTATGTTTGAGTCGAGCAAAGTTTGCTATAAAACATTAGCTTGTTAATATTATTATTGTTCTTGTTCTGGTTATTGTAATGGTCTGGCAACAATGACAACTTGCCATAGTCTGGCAACACCAGCTCAACTCCTTAGCCTCTCCCCTGAAGGGGCCCGACCTTCCCCCACCCCCTACCCACTACCCCCCTAGCTCCAACACTTGCTTTGTCTGTATGTTTGCTGTAAATATTAAATTTGTCGTTTAAATTTCCAATTGGATTTCAGTTTCAATCTCAATGTCAGCATAGCTCTCTCTCTCTCTCTCTCGCTCTCTCTTCGCGCTCTCTCACTCTCACACACACACACACACACACACACACTCGCGCGCTCTCAATCAAATTTTATTAGAACGTTTGATGTAAACACGTGCTAAGTGTTGTTGTTGTTGTTGTTGTTGTTGGTTTCTATGTCAACATACATAATTGACCTTGACGACGAATACGAAGACGACGACAAAGACGACGAAAATGACGAAGACGAAGACGAAGACCAAGAGGAGGAGGAGGAGGAAAACTTCTTGCAAACAGCTGACTTTGTCTGGCTGCAGTTGCAACAACAGCTGCAGTTGCGCTCTTGCTCTCTCTCTCTCTCGCTCTCCCTCTCTCGCTCTCGCTCTCTCAAACATTGGCTGTTTTGCATACACCTGCACACACTCTGGCAACGCTCACACACACACACACACACACACACAGCTAGACGCTTCGACTGCAGCTGTTGCTCTTCTTATTGGCAAGCGCGCTCTCCCTCGCGCTCTCTCTCTCTCTCTCTCTCTCTTCTCGCTCGCTCTCTCTTGCTGCCTTTCCCATACCCTCTACTGCCCAGCACAAGCCCTAAGACCATGGTTGCCACATTGTGCAGAACTGTGCCAAAAATGGTGTTTTTTGTTCCATCTGGTGCCCTGTATTTTGAGCAGCTACAAAACGGTCTATTAAGTTACTGCAAGTAGGAAATTCCATCCCGGAAGGAAGCGATATAGCACTGTACGACTGTCCGCAAGAGTCAGATATTGGTTATGTCGACTCTCCTATGTTGCGAGCAGATCAGGTTTGTTTTTTGATACCTCGCCCTCTATCCCGTTTATCAGAAAAAAACTCCGGAGGCATCATGGATCTCGCAACTATTCAACAAGTTTAAAGCTATTGCTAATTTAGCATTTTCATAGCTTATGGCATTCTTCCTCGATGCTGCAAATTGCAGTACGATCGCATAAGAAACAGCGAAGATATGCAACAGACAATTTGCGTCTATTATTGAAACACAAATTACAATGAAATGGGTATCTACAATGCTAATAACTTTGTGCAAACATATGTGATAGAAAGGGGCGTGGCAGACTCTACAAGCTGACAGGACAATTTAGCCCGTCTGTCCATTCGTCTGTAGGAACGCGTAGATCTCGGAAACTATAAAAGCTAGAGCAGTAATTTTTGGAATATAGGAAGGTGTATATCATACGCAGATTTAGCTTTATTGCAGAGATTGCAAATAATAATTATGAGTTCAATAAAATTGAAGCCGAAAAACCTCGGGGGGCGAGTGGAAATAAAACACATATCTTACATTTAGACCCTTTACTTTAAAAAAGTAAAAAGGGTCTATTAACTTAGTGCAAAAAGGAAATGTGTGTAACACCCAAAAGGAGGCGTGGCAGACCCCACAACGTAAATATATTCTTGATCAGGACGACAAACCGAGTCGATATAGCCATGTCCGTCTGTCCGTCTGTCTGTCCGTCTGTATGAACACCAAGATCTCAGCAACTATAAGAGCTAGAGACACCATATTTGGGATTTAAGTTCTCCTAATCAGTAAGCAGCACGAGTTTGTTTTAGATTTTGGGATACCTCCCCCCCTTCCCCCGCAAACCGCAAGAAGCTGCTGTAGCCACAGTTTTAAAGCTATTGATTTGTAATTTGAGATTTAACTAGTTTATGACATTCTCTATCGACGTTTCGATCGGATAAGAAACAGCGAACATATGCCACAGACAATTTGCCGCACTAGGCAGAGGGGGGGTGGTGTGCCTTGCATACGCGGGTAGCTTAGTGTGTGTGCGTCTGATTGTGTTTGTATGTACATATACTCAAAGTAAAGGGTCTCCTACTGTCGGTTACGTCCGACTGTAGTCTCCGTCCCACTGATCTGCCCCGTCCATATATTTATAATATATATGCCCGAAAAAGCATATTATTTTTTTAAAAAGGTGGCAACACTGTACGGAATCGAACGTTTCCAGATATCAAAATTTGTAACTAAAAATCTTGATGTGGGATTTGCAGGGTAGCGCTTGGTGGGGCATAGCTGCTCTGCCAACTTTGGATGTTGTTTGTGTAGTTTGTTTTTGTTTTGTGTAATATGGCGCGAGTTGTGCAGTTATGTATTGTTGTTGTTGTTGTTGTTGTTGTTGCTGTTGTTGTTGTTGCTGTTGTTGCTGTTGCTTCTAAATATATACTAGCATGCTATGCACGATTTATAATAGCGGCTATATATAAAACAACAGGTCATGGCCTAAACGGTCAGCCTTATGCGCATAGACACAAGTACGAATCTCTATCTGTGTGTGTGTGTGTGTGAGTGTGTGTATGTGTATTTGGCTTGGCTTTAACTCGATACAGTCATATACATATATATATATATAGATATATATGTTGTATGTTGTATGTCTGTATGTATTTTGCCATTGTCGTTATTTGCTATTGTTGCTATATATAGCCAGAGGCAGCCAGCCCAAAACTAGACTTTGCACAGAGAGAGAGAGAGAGAGAGAGAGGGAGAGAGAGGGAGACAGCACTCTGCATATAGTATATATACAGCTCTATATATAGCTATTTGTCTGTATGTGTGTGTGCCAATTGGATATTTTGCTTAGTCATAAACATACGCGCAATTAGTTCAGTCCAGGCGAATGTCTAATTGTCGATCAAGAGTCAGATATATATATAGTATATATATGGAGAGAGAGCAAGAGAGAGAGGGAGCCAGATAGGGCGTGAGAGAGTCGACAGAGAGAGATAGATAGAGAGAGAGAGAGAGAGAGAGACTTGCTTTGCTGGCTGTTTATCAATGAACATTTATTTATTTGTTGCTTTCAGTGCTTCCAAAATCGCTTTTTTTCGTCAAATCAGGCTGACAAATTGTGAAGCTTTTTCTTAATTTTTATAACATTTGTGCAAAAGATAAACAATTTGCGATATTTACCAATATTTATTTATTTATTTTATTTATTGTTAACTCTAATCGACAATAATTTTATCGTATAACTGTGGACACATTTAACTTATATCTGAATTTATTTAACTATTTGCAAAATTTGTTAGCTTTATTTGAGCGTGCTTCCCGTCAAAAACAGCGTTTTTTTCTCTCTCGGTGAAAACTGGCAACGCTGCCTGCTGTTTTGCATATGGCCTGCACTTTGCCTTGTGTCCGTTAGCAGCAGCGCAGTCAGCATTGACAGAGGCAGCGACAGCGACAGCGACAGCGGCAGAGGCAGAGGCAGCACTTGTAGCGGAATATTTTGTGTTTTGTTGTGCGACATAAAAGCAAATCAAATTAGTTAGTTGGTGCTAAAACGTGTAGTTTGGAGTGTTGGAGCGAGACAGCAACAGCCAGAGCAAAAAGCAGCGAGATAGAGAGAGGGAGACAGAGACAGAGACGGAGACAGAGTGAGCAAGAAGAAGAAACAATGACAAAACGGAACTCTTGGCGTTTTATTCATTGGCTTGGCCTTTATCATTGACGTCGCAGTCGACGTTGACGTTGACGTTGACGTTGACGCTGACGTCGACGTCGTTCTCGGCAGCGGCAGCGGCAGCGGCGTCGTCACGTGCTTGGCTTGGACACGATGAGAGCGACGATTATCTAAAAAAGCGTTCAGGCCGGGTACATGTAATCGCTGTAAACTTGTACAAGGTGACTAAAAATAGACGCAGAGAGCGAGCGATCGAGAGAGAGAGAGACAGCGAGAAAAACAGAGAGAGACGCTGAGACTGCGTTTATGCGGGGGGCTCAGTTCATGCATTCATTTCATGAACTGCTCTCGTTATCTTTCTCTCTATTTGATAACACGAAAGTCGTCTATAAAATTATCCAAGAGATTGCAAGGGAAAGCCAAATAAAAGTCCATTTTGTGAAGAAAAATTATTATTGCCATATTGCCATGAATATATGAAATGGTTTTATTTCCAAGTAAAATAAAATCAAATCAATAAATTTGTTATTTATTGGTTGAGATCATAGAACAGAGCATGAATTTCAAAATAACCCAAAAATCTTCTGCTTTTCTAACGGGATTTCCATTCTGTTCCTTTCTCAACTGTTATTCGGTCTCAATTCATAAAGAAATGCGGCAATGTGGCAACGCCGAATCTCTATAAAAACGCCTAACCTGTATAAAAAAACGCGTAGCGGCTTTACAAATCAAATTTAGTTCCCAACATATTGTACTTTTTCTGTAATATATGTATCTATACTAAATGAGATTATAAGAAAACTGTTGCCCATCTGGCAACGCTGCTGCTTTCATTTCGTGTATTCTAGAGCTTAGTTTAATTTCACGTATGGAGTTCAACGCATGAACCAGATGCGGGCACAAAAGCACATGTTAATACTCGTTTCGGATGTAGTATTTTTAAAAAGCGTCTGATAAGCGTTGCCTTATCTATATAATCAACTAATAGGCACACACACACATGCACTCACACACAGACACACACACACACACACACACACACACACACAGAGGGCAAATAGAAATGCCGTTGAATATCTTAATTTCTTGGAGTTTTGTTTGAATTGGTTTAGTTTGGTTTGCTTTGGTTCGAAGCTGTATGCTAAGTGAGCTCTGCTCTGATAAACAAGTTTATCGATAATGTTTCCATGCGATAATCTGGCATCGATAACTAATTGAATTTCTGCATTTTATTCAACAGATCTGCCGCCGGAAGCCGCAAATGATGAGAGACTGTTGCACATAACACCCGGCAGCCTATCGCTGGACTTCAAGCCACATCAAGCGGTTGACATCGATCAGCAGATCTTGGAGGTAGATCCATTACGATATTATTTACTGGGGTTGCCAAACTGTCACACACAGAGTTATCTCAAAGCGAGAGCCCTAAAAAGGGCTTTTGAGCCAGCACCTTTTCTTTTTTTTAGCCGGCTTTATTTTTTGGACTCCATACCGATACCGAATTCGATTTTAAGCCAGAAAGTAGAGCTGAGTTCAATCTATAAATTTCAAAAATCGATCTTTTCGATCGATTCTTACCTAAAAACCGATGTAAATTGATATCAGAAATGGTAGTTCGACTTCGGACAGACGGACAAGGCTACATCGACTTGTCATGATCTTCCCGATTTAGAATATAAATATATTATAATTATATTCAATTATCATTTGTAGATATCTTGTTCTTTAAAGACGATTCGATTCTCAAAAAAAGAATAGATTTAATCGTCTAAAAAAGAATCGATTAAATTGAATCGAAATCGAATCAAAACCCAGCCCTATTATAGAGAATTGCAGGTTGAAGCGATGTTAGCGGTTTTCCAATGCCTTACTCTTATCCAACTAATAATAATAACAAGAATAATAATAATAGGTACTATTGAAGTTTAAAATATATCAATCAATCTAATATTTGGCACAATGCGTTGTGATTATTCAAAAGGGAAGTACGATTTAAAATTTCACAATATATTTCAAGGTTCATGTTTTTGTTAGTTATTGATTTATTGATATAATTGTTCTCAATATATTCTCTGTATAAATAAATTATTTAGTTTCCCAGCAGAGTTTATAGATTTTTCTCCATATTTTCACTGTTGCTAGCTTGGTTTCTTTGACTCTGTCATCATTATAGTACATACTATATCGTTATCTGATTTGTTAACTCTTGTGTAGTTTTATTTCTTTTATCATCGGGCTGATAAACGACATCCCATTCCATCATGTCCGCATTGTCATCGCGTACGGCACAATTTTTCCCTTATTTTGCTTGCATTTTTTTTTACAATTCTTTTTTTTCATCTGATGTTTTTTTTTTTTTTGCTTATGTATTCATAGTTTCACTTGCCAGAAGCAGCAGATCTACGTTTCTTTCTTCCTTCTAGACTTTTAGTATATACATACAGATGCATACCCTGTAATGCTGTTACGCTAGACCTTGGCTATGCTAGAATATTCATTAAATTTTTTAATTCAATATATTTCAAATATAAGTTGCTCATTATAGTTTTTTTTTTCAATAAATAAATAAAAAATAATATAAATATAAAAAACTGTATAAAAATAAATACCTAATACATTTATTTATAAATCAATAATATGAATAGAAATAAATAATATAGATATAAATAATGAATATAAATAAACCAAATAAAAATAAGTGATTGCTTTAAAATTGGAGTAAAACATAGTATTTTGCTTTATGCTTTTATAACCGATTTATTTTATTTTAGTTGACGTTTCGATAATGATTTAATACCATATACGATTCCGATAATTGTTAAAATCTTATAATATTCCGATAATTGTTTAAATCTTATAATATTCCGATAATTGTTAAAATCTTATAATATTTCAATATTTGTTTAATATCGTTTGCGATTTCGATTACTGCGAATATTGTGGAAATTATCGATTAATTGTATTATTGTATACGATTTAGATTGCTCTTAATATTGATACATTAATGTAATGAAGTAGAATGCAATTTCAACTTGTAAAATACAAAATCTTTTTCAAGACTGACATCATTTACGATTCTATTTTCGTTTAGGACATATACGATTTCGATAACTTTCGATAGCTGTTCGTACCGTTTACGATTTTTGGGACTCTCAATATTATGTGTGATTTCGTTAACTATTTATATCGTTTACCATGTCGATTATAGAATCAATTGAAATTGTTGAACAGAGCAACACTATTTTATCGTAGTTTACAGGGTATCCTAAATCGTTGCCTTTGGCATGGCTGAGTTTAATTTCTTGTTTTCTTCTGGTTCTAAATATAACGCGTGTACAACTTAATGATTCTATATTTATTGTTTTCTCTACGAAAATATGTATGAGTATTTTGCGCTTTTTGTTTTTTAAATAAAACGGCGATTGTGCTATAAATACGTTCCAATGCGAGCCAGCACACAGAGACTGAGAGAGATTGAAAGACGGAGAGAGAGGGAGAGAGAGAGAGAAAGAGCGGGAGAGAGAGAATGAAGAGCGAGTGCACAGTATGCTCTAGCCAGCGTTGCCATTTAAGCCTATTTTTGTCGAGTTCTATTTATGCTTATCATAAATTTCTAATATTTTTAATGGGTAAACACAGGGCAAAGTAACAAGTAAAATATAGGTAAATATTCTGAGAGATCTGAGCTGAGATCTCGAAAACTATAAGAGCTAGAGCAATCATGTTTGGAATGCAAATAGATATATACCATACGCAGATCAAGTTTATTTTAAATGATGGCTGACACGCCCCTTCAACGCCCAAATCATTTAAACCGAATTACTTTCCCAATATTGAACATACATACGTTATTTGGAATAGTATATACTACTCTCTAACACTAAATTAATGCAAACTGAAAATAGTATTGAAATCGGTAAATAAACTCAGAAGTTATTAGTAAAATAATATTGCTGAATTTGCCTTGAATGAGGTTTAATATTTTTCACGGGTTATTTAAAGCTAATTTTCATATATTTCACGCACATTGCAAATCTAGCCTTTTTTAGCCAAAGTTTATTAAACAAGAGTTTTTAGCGAGAGTGCGTCCACTGTCAGTGCCCACTGTGCCCGCTGTGCCCGCTGCACATGTTGAGTCGAAAGTGTGGGCGAGGGGCGTGTGGAGTGGGGGCGGGGACTTTGTTGTTGCAGGCGAATGGATGGACAGCGGCAGCAACATGTGCAACAGCAGCCCCCACCTGCCAAACTTAACCCGCTCCCCCCTCGGCCCCCTCTCGCTGCCTTGCTTGGTGCATACAAATTTATAGCCAGATTTTATTTTTGGACTTCAACTTTTAGCTTTTTTTGTTTTTTTTTTTTTTTTGTGTTGGTTTTGGTTTTGGTTTTTGCTCTGCTTTGCTTTGTGCATTTTTGTTTTATGCTGCTTCGTCTGCTGCTTCTCTTTGGTGTATTTTTGGTTCAAGTGTTTTGTTGTTGCTAAAGTGTTGCCTCAGCAGCATCCCCCTCCCCCTCCCCCTACCACTTTTGTTATTTTTATTTTTCCTTTGAATTTATTTTTATGTTTTATAAACTCTGTGGGTTTTATTTTTGTAAAAACACAAATAGAAAACAGAGCAAGTGCGCGAGTGAGCGAGCAACATGCACTAAACAAAAAATCTAAAACAAATATATAAATAAAAAAATATATATAAAAATATACATACATATATATACATATATATATAAATTTATATATGTGTATGCTGCCTCTTTTGTTGTTTTATTTATAAAGATCTGTGGCACGAGCAAATTGTAAATTAGCTGCAACTTTTTGCCAGGCATAGAGCAGAGGCTTGATAGTCTGCGCGCAGAAGGGAGGGCGGAACTATATATATATTATATATACTATACCTATATATATATATTTATATCGTAACTGGATTGAAACGTAATTGAATAACGTGGGTATTTGCTATGCGGAAAAAAGTGTGTGAGGTTGTGTGGCATAATTAATTTTTCAGTGCTGCAAACCGGTTTTGCACCGAACCGGTTCGTCAACGTAACTCCGGAGTATTTTTACTTTTAAGCAAATTTAGAAAACGAACCGAAACCGAAAAAGCAAACTTTTTGGTATTACAGTTAACCTGTTAACCGCGTTTAAACCCAACCGGTTCGATACACAAATTTTAAAAAAATTTTTGGTTAAAGCAAATCCAGTAAATCGGTATTTTGAGAACAATTTGTAGTTCAAAGCAAACCACAACGCGAACTAGCAGATATTATAACAAAATAGCTAAAGCTGGATCAGCCCAGCAAATTTTAATATTACTTTATTAATATTTTAGTTAGTTGAACATGGGCTCTAATTCTGGAACATTTATAATGTTCCTTTTGAAACTATTTTTTAAACAAATTCTAAGTTTATTATCATTAGGAAATTATTTGGTGTACGGTTAATACCTTGAAAGTGTGTAAAATGTATTAAAATTCATTAGCCATCTATAATTTTTTTTTTAATATTTTTTTTAAATTTATTTGTTACTTTAATTTAATTTAATTTAAAAAAAAATTTTAAAGAGGAAAATTTGATTTCTTTAACAATGCTAAAAGAAGCTAACAAAATCATGGATTTTGTCTTCCGGATATAACGACGTAAAATCGTCGGTCCCTTGAAAGTCGCTATAACCGGATTCTACTGTATTAAATTTTTTGTTTTGATTAAAAAATTAATTTGTTTTATTTTAAAACCTATTACGAACATGGCATACATAAAATTAAAAAAAAAAATTTTTTTGCTCCTTTCGGATAGTGCGTCGTCCGGATATAACGACGTAAAATCGTCGGTCCCTTGAATGTCGCTATAACCGGATTCTACTGTATATATATTTAAATAATAATGGAACCTGAACCACATAATCCGAACCAAAACGATGTTCGAGCTTTAGCAAATTGGATTGGGTTGGCAACCCTGCTTTATTTTTATCTCATGCGAGAAAAATGTGGCAAGAAGTGAGCAACATTTAGGCGAAATGTATTATTAACTGCAGGTTTTCTATTTATATGGGCGTGTCTGTGTTTACGAGAGAGATGGCGAGACAGAGACAGAGAAAGCGCGGGAAAGTGTGGGAGAGTGGGAGAGGGAGAGGGAGAGATTGTGCATTGTTGTTGTCTTTTGCCCACGCTATAATTATAGCACAGGCCTTTTTATAATTATAGCATGGGCCGTTGAGCCAGCAACTGTTGAAAAGTTGTGCAAGGCGAATGCTGTGGGTGCCTGGGGGGGTGGCAGGGGCGGGGGGAGGGCCGGCGATCGTGCGCAAGAGAAGGGGGAGGGGGGAAAAGCGCTAGATGGTAGGGGTAACTGTAGTCAGGTGTAATAATAAATTTTCTAAGAATTTATATGCACATGCCGCTGTCGCTGCCTCTGCCGCTGCCGCTGTCGCTGCCTCTGCTGCTGCCTCTGCCGCTGCTCAGCGAATGCCCGTTTGTCTGCCGCGCTGACCGAGCGAGAGCGAGCGAAGAGAGCTAGAGAGTGAGCGTGCAAATCACTGTTGCCAAATGCGCCTTTTTCCCGCCAGATATGGCTGTTTTTCTTAGCAACATTTTGAAATCCCGGCAAACGGCAATCTTAGCTTTCTTCAACATTTTGCAAAATTCACACTAAAATATTGAACAGTTATAGCCCTGTTCTCACTATTTTTATCGATATTTTCCCCATAATACCTTCAATATAAAGTAGAGCTGGTAAAATATCGATATTATTGGTATTTTCCGTATGAAAAATACAGTAGAATCCGGTTATAGCGACATTCAAGGGACCGACGATTTTACGTCGTTATATCCGGAAGACGCACTATCCGAAAGGAGCAAAAAAAAATTTTTTTTTTATTTTATGGATGCCATGTTCGTAATAGGTTTTAAAATAAAACAAATTAATTTTTTAATCAAAACAAAAAATTAAATACAGTAGAATCCGGTTAAAGCGACTTTCAAGGGACCGACGATTTTACGTCGTTATATCCGGAAGACAAAATCCATGATTTTGTTTCTTTTTCGTATTGAAAAAACACAAAATCCATGATTTTGTTTGCTTCTTTTAGCATTGTTAAAGAAATCAAATTTTCCTCTTTAAAGTTGTTTTTTTTTGTTCGGCACTTCGCAATATCCGGTTGAATTGTGAAAAATCTCGTCGTTATAAGCGGTTTGACGCTAAAAGCGGAGACGTTCTAAGCGGAGGCCCTTTCATATAAGTTTGTATAGGGACCAACCAAACCATCGAGTTTTCGTCGCAATAACCGGACGGACGCTATAAGCGGCGTCGTTATAACCGGATTCTACTGTATTGAAGTTCAACACTATCGTCAATATATCGATATTTTAAAAAACCGAACCATCAATATTATCAAAATTGCCAATATCAGCTCTAATTTAAAGCACATACTTAAGACTAAACTGTTCTCTGGCTTCTTTTTTTGTGAAATAAATTGGCAACACTGGTGCTGGTGCAAAACGCTAGAGAGAGAGAGAGAGAGAGAGAGAGAGAGAGAGAAGACTGAGAGGAGAGTGAGAGCAACGGCATAATGGCACTATAACTGTGTCTAAATTTGTGTTTATATTTGATTTTTGCGCCTGTTTGCCAGTCGCTTGAGTGAAACTGAAATGAAAGCGCGTCCAACGAATGCCAAAGCCAAAACGCAAATAACAAAAGCAACAACAACAATAGAAAGAGTAGAACAAGCAGAAGCAGAAACAGAAACCGAAACAGAAACAGCAAAAGAAACAGAAGAAGCAGCAGCAAGTCAATAACAAATTCAAATTGGAATCCAAATGCTAAATTCCAATTGGAAATACAACAAAACAAACACGCGCCGCGTAGTGAAAAATCAAAGTCAATCACCAAACAACAAAAAATAAAAGCAAAAAACAAGAAACAAGAAAACATGAAATAAATAGAAATATGTAGTATAAAAAACCCGAGCAAGATAATATTGTGGAATATTGAGAGCCAGAGAGAGAGACAGCGGCAGAGAGAGACAGAGAAACGCTAAAACCCAAATACAGCAAATAAAAAACAAACTTGTGTATGAAATATTTTTAATTATTGTACAATAAATAAACATAAATAAATAGATGTGAATAAAAAATAAAAATAAACAGCATTTAATAAAAATTTGAATTTATATAATTGCAAATGCATACAAAAATAAATAAATAAATGACAATATGTAAATAAAAATGTTCATATTTAATAATAAATTAATATAAATATGTTAGTAAATTAAATAAAATATAATAATAAATAAATACAAATACATAATAAAATAAAAATAATAATAATGATGAAATTAACATAATTAAATAAATGAAAATAAATTAATATATAATAAAAAAATAAATTTAATATATAAACAAATATTCTAATAATATTAATTAAGTAATAACTCAAACTATATAAACAATAAAATATATATCGAATATAAGCAATACTATTAAATTTACTTATGTCGCTTACGCTATTTTCGCAGACATAATAAAATACAATATATACATATAATAAACAATTAAAATACAATACAATACAATAAATAATTAAATAAAATGCAATACACAATAATAAAATAAATAGATAGACCAATTATAACTAGGTTAATTTAAATATTTAAATTAAATCCAGTAAATAAATAGGCAATACGTAAAGAATTAATATAAATACATTAGATTATTTCAATAAAAATAAATACAACTAAATTTAATTAAATAACAACAAACTTAATATCGGGAAATCTCTAAAGTTTATAACTTGATCCTTTTTGTATTATTTTAATTGAATTGTAATCTAAAAAGTAATTAGAAAATAAATCTTTGCATTCCCCTGCACACACACACGCTCTCTCTCAGTGTCTGTGTGTGTGTTTGTGACCTTATGTGTGCACGTGTGTGTGTGCAAGTCCATTTGGACCAAGCGTCGCGTTAAGGTCATGGAAACATATCGGCAGCATGTACGTAAAGCTCTCTATCCAAATTCTCTCCTCTCCCCACCATCCCGATCGCCTCATCGGTCTGTCCTCATTCTTTGATCTCTGGCAATTTGTGATATTTGGTTCACCGTGAACTAATAGCTCACAATAGCGATCAGTGTCACAGTGCCCACATGAATCAACTAAGATTGACTGATAGACTGATTGAATGAATGATTGAGTAAAATAAATATAAATCTATAGATTGAAATACACAAATATCCATTTGGACAGTGAATGAATGAACAACTAAATGACTGATTGATTGATTAAGACGTGATTGAATAAGCTAGAGAGCTAGTAAGAAATCATAAGCAGTAGATGATTGAAAGAATAATAAAAAAATATATGGACGGGGCAGATCAGTGGGACGGAGGCTACAGTCGGATGTAACCGACTGTAGCAGACCCTTTACTTTGAGTATATGTACATACAAACACAATCAGACGCACACACACTAAGCTACCCGCGTATGCAAGGCAAACCACCCCCTCCCCTCTGCCTAGTGCGGCAAATTGTCTGTGGCATATGTTCGCTGTTTCTTATCCGATCGAAACAAAATTCACAGCGTCGATAGAGAATGTCATAAACTAGTTAAATACCAAATTACAAATCAATAGCTTTAAAACTGTGGCTACAGCAGCTTTTCGCTGTTTGCGGGGGAAAGGGGGGAGGTATCCAAAATCTAAAACAAACTCGTGCTGCTTACTGATTAGGAGAATCTAAATCCCAAATATGGTGTCTCTAGCTCTTATAGTTGCTGAGATCTAGGTGTTCATACAGACAGACAGACGGACAGACAGACAGACAGACAGACGGACAGACAGACAGACGGACAGACAGACAGACGGACAGACGGATATGGCTATATCGACTCGGCTTGTCGTCCTGATCAAGAATATATATACTTTGTGGGGTCTGCCACGCCTCCTTCTGGGTGTTACACACATTTCCTCTTTGCACTAAACTAATAGACCCTTTTTACTTTTTTAAAGTAAAGGGTCTAAAAAGCAGTTTCATTTTTTTATAACTAACTAACTAACCACTGATTGAACAATTAAATATGTATGTACACAAAATATAGAGTGACTTACTGAACAACTGAATGACCAATTGATTGATTCAATGCACAACACTTGAGGCCATGAATGAATGCGCGATTGAATAATCTATAGAACCTAAAATAGATCTAATCTTGAGCAGACAATAGAAATAATAATTTAACAAATATCGCCTTGCGATATACGATTTTTGATTACATATAACTTTTAACCTCTGCTGCATCACATGATTGATCAATCAAATATGTAAACAAATACTCGATTATCTAAAAAGTACAAAAAAAGTGTATTTTTTATAAGTGAACTGCGTTTATCTAGTGCTAGAGGAAGGAACTGACGCAGATATAGAATACAAATAATAAATTAGAAATTATTTGGGGTGATGATTGATCATAAATATCCCCTTGAACTTGCTCCTCTCACCCGTTGCTCTTGTTTCTATGCGTCAGCCCTATGTTGAGATCTCGCGATATATGATTAGTCATAGTCATTCAATAATGAGCTACCCACACGATCACGAACAACATTCCCCACTGTCTGTATTTTCATTTTTCACCTGGCCAACGTTTTCAATTTGTTCATTCCAGCTGAAAAAGAGCCAGGAACTGCAGAAGCAGCGACTTTTTCACACGTATCAGGAGCAGACGAAACAGCTGGAACTGGAGCATAAAATGCAATTGGAGCACAAATATCATGTGAGTAGGACAAGACTCAATGGCGACACTCAACAATCACAAGTCACGAGTCACGAATCACGAATCACGAAATCAATAAAAAAGCAAAGCGTCTAACTTTCAACATCTTTTGCTGCTCTTGATGCTCTGTTCTTGATAGTTATATCTAGTTGGAAATATTGGAATTAAATTATAAATATCATCCGATAAGAAACAGCGCAGATATGCAATAGACAATTTGCTGTAGTCGGTAGACGCGCATAGCTTGCTTCTGTGTGTGCGTGTTTTATTCAAATACCAAGTGCAGGTTTGCTACTGTCGGTTACGTCCGACTGTAGGCTTTCGCGTAATTGATCTGTTTTATCCCTACTGGTTTTAAGTCGATTACTTTTTATATCGATTAGCTAAATATTCAAGTTATTATTCACTATAAAAGATATTTATAAAAACAGATTTGCTGAACATAGTTCGTATGTTCTAATTTATAGATCTCTGGATGGACATAAGCTAGAGTTATCAAATTTGTTCTGTAGCTGCTGCTAAAGCATACACGCCTCATGCATATCTTCAATTTGTATTAGGTATTACCAATTTTGAAGAAATCAGTAAATTATTTGGCTTATTTCGTTGATGATCAGGAAAGTGGCATAAAATAAGTATCTAGGGTATTTGCTAGTCGCCTATTTGCGAGTTGTTGTTGTTGCTGCAGTTGGCAATGTTGTCGCGTGGGCAGCAAAAAACAGAAACAGAAAACACAATAATAAAAATCAAAACAGAAAAAGGAATTATCATGTTGCCGGCGCTTGGCCGGAAGTGCCGCCCAGCGATGACTAACAGCAGCAACAGAAGCAACAAGTAGAAGCAGCAATAAGACAATAGCAACAACAACAACAACAACAACAAAGCTAAATAACATAATAAATAAATAACAAACAAAAACTAACTGTATTATTAAAGCGCAACAAGTTTTATTCTCTACAAACAACAAACAAAAATTCTCTCGAACTTGCTGTAATTTATTCAGTTTGCGGTGCATTCACATGGCGCTTTCCAGGAATTGCGGGAACAGAGCATGGTCACGGCAGCAGCTGTTGTCGAGGAGCAGCATCGCCAGCAGCAACACCATCATCATCAGCAGCAGCAGCAACAGCAGCAACAGCAGCAGCAGCAGCAGCAGCAGCAGCGGAAGCGCAAGGAGAATTGCAGCGCCAATGCAAGTCCCGAAGTCAAACAGATACTAAGTGTAAGCATATCTATGTCTACGAGGGTGGGCTGATAAGTAATCGACCTAGGCAAGACAACTTTTTTTAGACCCTTTACTTTAAAAAAGTAAAAAGGGTCTATTAACTTAGTGCAAAGAGGAAATGTATGTAACAGGCAGAAGGAGGCGTGGCAGACCCCATAAAGTATATATATTCTTGATCAGGACGACAAAACGAGTCGATATAGCCATGTCCGTTTGTCTGTCTGTCTGTCCGTCTGTATGAACATCTAGATCTCAGCAACCATAAGAGCTAGAGACACCATATTCGGGATTTAGATTCCCCTATTCATTTTTGGATAGTGAAACCCATTAGCTGATACTACGAAAAGTTAGCTGAAGTTCGGTCACATTGATTTTTTTGGTTTTTATTAATGCTATTAGATTTCTGCTTAAAAAAATAAATTAGACAATGGGTTCAAAATAAGAATGCTCCTGAAGGGTGTACAATAGATCTTTTAGATCGCAGTGCAGAATTCCCCACCCTAATAATAATAATGGGTTCAAAATAGAACTTAACTATGAAATATTATTATTAAATATTATATATTGAAAGCGATTTCAATCAAATGATGAGGTAGTACGCGAGACAAATACCTACTTTGGGGAGCTCGACCAATTCTATTTCTTGGAGGGCATAGAAAAGTTGAAGGATCAGTGGTTAAGGTGTATTGCTCTAAAAGAAGATTATGTTGAAAGAAAAATCTAGTTTTATATCAAAAAGTTTTCTCTTCTTGCCGAGGCCGATCACATATCATATACGTACTCTATACATATATCTATATATATTCTAATTCCATATCTTGTCTGCTATCGTGCAGAGCTTTCTGATGAGCCGCAAGTCACAGGCGGTGGCTCCCAATGGCACCACCACAACATCGCCTTATCGCAATCGGTATGCTTGATTGATTGATTGATCGCAATTTGATTGACTTTCTATATAGATATAAATAAATCTTTCTCTCATTTAGTGGTGTGGTCAAGAGCTCATCGGGTGAATCGCTGCCGGCTGGAACAGTTACCAGCGCCCATCCCTATAAAATACCACAGCCGCCCCCCTCGATGCTCAAATATGAATCTGATTTTCCTTTGCGAAAAACTGGTGAGTTAATATCTTTATATTCCTCTCTTCCTCCAGACTTTACCAACGACTAATATCGACTCGAACTGTCCTAACTGCCTCATTGCTTGATGTCGTTTCAAGTGCTGCCTATTTTGCATGGCTCTGACGCTATTACTAAAAACCGATCAGTTAGTATTAGTAAGATTCTAGGAAAAATGTACAGCAAATTTCCCACTGACGTAGCTCACACAAGAAGCTGTTGTTTTCAGTAGAAAGATATTACGCAAAATGATAGTAAAAACAAAAAACTCCCAAGAGTTCTTAGGACTGTTCTTAGGAATGTGTTTTACAGCTTACGAAGAATTAGTTTTATGCAAGAATAAATTAAACTTAAACAAGTGTAGTAAAAGGAAAAACTTTAAGACATCTGTCGCTGAGAAATATTAGTATTACGATTAAATCGATATTTCGATAGAAAATGAAATCATACTAAATGTATCGATACACAAAAGTTTTAAATGAGAGACTAATTCTTATTTTATTAAATTATATTAGAATGTTTCGAGAAAGTTTAGTGAGCATAGTAAGACCTTTGGTTTGTTAGAAATAGTATAGAGACAATACAGATATAGGAAAGGAATCTGTAAAAATATCTTAATTCCATGAACACTATAGTATATAAAGAACGGTGTACAAGAAGATTATCCCATCGTAATCGACAGTCAAGCAATAACTGATCAACTAGATAGATGTCTATTAAAAGTATTTGCCCCTGAATGAAGCATGTTTTTGAATGAATTGACTAACTTTTGGACCTAATAACAGGCTGCACTTGCGGCCTGTGCACCTCAGACACACACACACACACACACACACACACATGAATATATAAATATGTATGCTTTACGTAAGTCTATTGTAACCGAATAAACCCATTGTGAACCACAAACGCAGCATCGGAGCCGAACCTCTTGAAGATACGCCTTAAGCAGAGCGTGATTGAGCGCAAGGCTCGCATCGTTGGTCCAGCGGTTGCGAGACGCCACGAACGCCTCTTACAGGCCGCTCAGCGCAGACATCAGAAGAACTCGGT
Organism: Hypselothyrea guttata; assembly: GCA_035045125.1. Lineage (NCBI taxonomy): Eukaryota > Metazoa > Arthropoda > Insecta > Diptera > Drosophilidae > Hypselothyrea > Hypselothyrea guttata. Next base: position 58,874 of record JAWNNJ010001469.1, read on the forward strand.
GCTTACAAGTACGTATATACACACACACACACACACACACACATACATAGAGTGAGAAAGAGGGGGAAGTACCCGCAGAGCGACAATCGGTGGCAATCGGCATCAACTGCATAGAACCGACGCAAACGTGCTTTGTTTTGGCGGGAATGCTAATCAGAATGATGGGCATGAATGAAAACGAAAACGAAAATGAAAATGAAAATGTAAATTGACTCAATTACAGTCCAAAATATATAGGGACGGGGCAGATCAGTGGGACGGAGGCTACAGTCGGACGTAACCGACCGTAGGAGACCCTTTACTTTGAGTATATGTACATACAAACACACACAATCGCACACACACTAAGCCACCCGCGTATGCAAGGCACACCACCCCCCTTTTGCCAAGTGCGGCAAATTATCCGTTACATATTTTCGCTGTTTCTTATCCGATCGAAACAAAATTCACAGCGTCGATAGAGAATGTCATAAACTAGTTAAATCCCAAATTACAAATCAATAGCTTTAAAACTGTGGCTACAGCAGGTTTTTGTGGTTTACGGGAGAGGGGGGGGGGGGGGGGGTATCCAAAATCTAAAAACAAACTCGTGCTGCTTACTGAATAGGGGAACCTAAATACCGAATATGGTGTTTCTAGCTCTTAGAGTTGCTGAGATCTACGTGTTCATACAGACGGACAGACAGACAGACAGACGGACAGACGGACATGGCTATATCGACTCGGTTTGTCGTCCTGATCAAGAATATATTTACGTTGTGGGGTCTGCCACGCCTCCTTCTGGGTGTTACACACATTTCCTCTTTGCACTAAACTAATAGACCCTTTTTACTTTTTTAAAGTAAAGGGTCTAATAAAAGGAAAGTAATGCGGGAAGCTATACGTTGGCTCTCCAACTAATGTACCTCACATCATATGTTTAGATTTTCGATTTGTTTGGTTACCTTTTGCCGTGTTTTGATTTCTAGCTATTATTTAAGCTCTTGATCAATCAGGTTAATCTAGTATTTAAAGATGGAGCCTTAATGGGAATATTTTGCAAGCTAGTGTTGGTAAAAGGCTTCTGATCAGCATCATTTTCAACAAATAGCACTTTGTATCAATAGATATTTTCTAAATGTTTTGCAAAAAGAATTACCCTAAGATTGACGAGCCAGTGTTAGTAAACCAAGTCACAAGGGGCACATTTTATTAAATTTACTGTTCTAGGTTGTAATAAAAAAGTTAAAGGCTTATATGAATATATTTATGGGGTTTATTTATTATATATTTAGACACATACAACTGTTAAACTATCAAAGGAAGTCGCGATATGTTAATTTATTTAAAGATTTATTTTAGTTAATGATGTTAATTTTATTCAGTTTTAATATATTTCTAACGGCTGTTGTTGCTTTCAGTTTATTTTTAATAATTGTTGTTGTTGTTCATTTGAAACTCTTTGTTGTTATTTTTGTGTGTGTTTTTTAACCGAAACTAACCTTAGAAAAGCTAATTAATGCCAAATGCTCCAGCTCTGCCTCTGCCTTCGTCCGTCCGTCCGTCCGTCCGTCTGTCTTTCTATATAAGATGCATCAGTTAGAGCTTGAGCTAATTGCCTCCTTTACTCCCTAGATTGTAACAGCACACCCGACTCGGGGCCCAATTCGCCGCCCTCGTCCAGCACGTTGTCGGTGGGCGTGGTGGGCAGCCGAGGGTCGCCGACGAGCGCGCCCATACAGGAGGAGAACGAGGAGGGCAGCCAGTACCAGGCGGGCCAACGGAGCAGCATCAACGATCTGCCGCTCTTCAGCTCCCCCTCGCTGCCCAACATCTCCCTGGGACGTCCGCATCTCACCAACGCCCAGGTCCAGGGACAGCCCAGCTATGCGATGTTCGCCGCCCTGCGTCAGCATGTGGCGGCCAGTGCAGCAGCCGCCTCAGCGGTGCCCGTGGGCGTGGGCGTGGTCAATCCGCCCACCTACTATAGCCCGCTGGCAATGCCGTTTGGCAGGCAGCCGGGAGGACCGCCCGGAGGGGCAATGGGCATGATGCCAGCGACGGGCATTGCACCGCAACCGTCGCCGGTGGTGCGTTCGGCATCGGCCACGTCGACGTCCTCGTCGCAGGCATCGCTGGTGGGGGATGTGGCGCCACCGCAGGCGCATGCCGCATCCACCATACTGCCCTCGTCGTCGTCCTACATGCAGCTCAGTGCCGCCGCCTCCGCTGTCAATTTTCATGCGGCCGCCGTTGCCGCTGCCGCAGCAGCTGCCGCCGTCGCTGGCAACCTGCCGCCCACCAACAGCCACGCCCATGCGCTCTACGGACATCCGCACACGCACACACACACGCACACTCCGCACGCCCACGGACACGGACACGCCCATGGGCATGGACACGGGCCTGGACATGGACACGGTCCTGGGCCCGGACATGGCGCTGTGCCCATGACGGACGCCCAGGTGGCGCAGGTGCATCTGCACAAGCAGGGACACCGGCCCCTGGGACGCACTCAGTCGGCGCCCCTGCCCCTCGGCCATCCGATGCTGACGGGCTCCGGGCAGCTGAACGTGGCCCAGACACACTACGAAAACAGCGAGGTATGTGCGAACTGATAGTTAACCCTATCGATTTATATCGGTATTTTCATACGATATCTGATAAAAAACAAGTAAGAGTTGGGCCAGTTGGGATAGCGAGTGTGCGGCCAGTGAGTGTTCAATCAGCGAGAGTTCGGCCAGCAATTGTACATCTAGCGAGTGTCTGGCCAACGAGAGTTGTTCCAGCAAGAGTTTGGCCTATGAGAGTTAAGCCAGCAAGAATTCTGTCAACGTGAGTTTGGCGAGTGAGAGTTGTTCCAGCAAGAGTTAGTTAGCGAGAGTTCAGGCAGCGAGTGTTCGGCCAGCGAGAGTTACACAGTGAGAGTTTGGCCAGCGACAGTTCGACCAACAAGAGTTCGACCAGCAAGAATTTGGCAAGCGCGGGTTCGGCCAGTGAGAGTTGGGCCAGCGAGTGTTCAGTCAGCGAGAGTTCGGCCTACGAGAGTTAAGCTATCAAGAATTCAGTCAACAGGAGCTTGGCCAGCGAGAGTTGTTCCAGCAAGAGTAAGGCTGCGAGAGTTCAGGCAAAAGTTCGACCTACGAGAGTTGGGTCAACGAGTGTTGGGTCGACGAGAGAGATGCCTATGATAGTTTCACTTACGAGAGTTGACTTTACGTACTTTATCGACATTCTTAATGGAATTATTAATAGAGAAAACTTGGATACCCATACCCTGACCAAAAAGGTCTATTGTACTCCTCTCCTAGCTAGCATCTTTAGCTATAGATTTTAGTTGTATTCTTTCGGTAGATCGTTAGATCCCATATTTTTGACGGATGTTTCAATGATGTTTTCCTTTTACCTGCAGGCGGAGCGACAGGCGTACGACCATCAGGTGCTCACCCAGAAGCTGCGTCAAACGGTGCTGACGCGCAGCGCAGCGGCTGCGAGTCGCGTGGAGCCGCAGCTGCAGCTGCGCGAGGAGGACGACGACTCCGCCGCGGAGGTAATGGATCTCACCGACAAGAAGAAGCCGCCCAAGACGGTGCTCACCAGCACCATTGCCACCAGCACATCCCAGAATCTGCCCGAAGCGCTGGCCGCCGCAGTCGCTGCCGCCGCCGCTGCCTCGTATCGTGGCAGTAACAGCAGCAGCAGCGGAGGAGCAGGAGGAGGAGGGGCCATCAAGTCGAGCAAGCAGCGAGATCAGGAATACCTGCAGCAGCAGCGTGAGCTGCTCTTTCTGCAGGAGGAGGAGATGGCCAAGGGGCTGATGCGTCCGCTGTCGCGCACCCTCAGCAGTCCGCTGGTGCCGTTGGGTCCGCACGGTTTGAGCCAAATACCGGATACGGGCCAACAGCCGTCGCCCATTGTCACATCATCGTCGGCCGATCATATTCCGCCCGTGAATCTAACCTTGCCCCACAAGCGGCATCAGCTGCTGGGCAACGCCGCCGCCTATGCCGCCGCCCAGCTGCGTCAGACGATGCTGGAGAACAGCAACAGCAGCAACAGCATCAGCATCAGCAACAGCAACAACAACTCCTCCTCGTCCACACCCACGCACAACAAGAAGATCACCACGGGCCTGGCCTACGATCCGCTGATGCTGAAGCATTCGTGCCTCTGCGGCGACAACGCGCCCCATCCGGAGCACAGCGGACGCCTCCAGAGCGTCTGGGCGCGTCTCAACGAAACGGATCTCGTCAAGCGTTGCGATCGTCTGCGTGCTCGGAAAGCCACGCAGGAGGAACTACAAACGGTGCACACGGAGGCGCACGCGATGCTCTTTGGCTCCAATCAAGGTCAGTTGAGTCGACCCAAACTCGAATCGGCGCTGTCCGCCAGCTTTGTGCGTCTGTCGTGCGGTGGTCTGGGCGTCGATCTCGATACCACCTGGAATGAGCATCATACGGCAACAGCGGCCCGTATGGCTGCTGGTTGTGTCATCGATTTGGCCTTCAAAACCGCCAAGGGCGATCTGCGCAACGGTTTCGCTGTCGTCCGTCCGCCCGGCCATCATGCCGAGGCCAATCTGGCCATGGGCTTCTGCTTCTTCAACTCGATAGCCATCGCGGCGAAACTGCTGCGTCAGCGAGTGCCCGAAATGAAGCGCATCCTCATCGTGGATTGGGTAGGTTGCTCTACAGATACCTTCCGATATAGCAAATAAAGCTAATCTCGATCTCTCTCCCTTTTGATTTTCGACAGGATGTGCATCATGGGAATGGCACACAGCAAGCATTCTACCAAAGTCCCGACATTCTATATCTTTCCATACATCGACACGATGATGGTAATTTCTTTCCAGGCACGGGCGGCCCTACAGAGGTAAAAAAAAACATTCCAAACATAAACATTTATTGGAAAGCAGAGTTGCAAACCAAACAAAACGTCGAATATACGAAGTATTGGTTCGAACCATGTTTGGTATACGGTTTTAGTTCGGGTTCGTCTAGCTACTATTTTACTCTACAAAGATGTTAATTTTTTTTTTAATAACCAACCAACTATTTTCGGTAGTTGTTCAAGCGTTTTTAAGTTTCTACCAACTTATATTAGTAAAATTATGTTAGAATAAAGAGCTATAGAGGTTTTATTGCCTTGAAGTGTCGTATGATGAATTTATCTGTAGTGTATTAACACTAGAATAAGAATTAAGAATTAAAAACTCTTTCAAATATCCAATTAAGCGCAAATATACTTGAAACTGCTTGAGTTGAACCGTAAAGTTTGGTTTAAATTGGCTTTACTCATTTGTTTATGTTCGGTTCGGTTCAAGGATTGGTACAAAGTTGATTGAATTTAGGAATTCTGAATCCCTGAAACAAGCAAATTAAAATTTTGTCAGTTTTTTTAGATTAAAATAATATACTTCAACCAAAATGTAGGTTATATTTCTTTACTATCCGACGACGAATCGGTTCGATCTGTTCGATTGAAAATCGTTTTGCAGCACCTGCTTTTTAGCTGTTGGAATGGTAGATAATGTCCAGATCTCTTGACTAATCATTTCCTTCCCTCACTCTCTCTGTTGCTGTCTCTCTCTTGCAGTGCGGCGCTGGTGTCGGTCTCGGCTTCAACGTGAATATCTCCTGGTCCGGCGCCTTGAATCCGCCGCTGGGCGATGCCGAATATATTGCTGCATTCCGTACCGTTGTGATGCCCATTGCCAAGTGCTTTAATCCCGACATAGTGCTCGTATCATCTGGTTTCGATGCGGCGAGCGGCCATCCGGCCCCCCTTGGCGGTTATCACGTCTCGCCCGCCTGCTTCGGCCTGATGACCCGCGAACTGCTCCAGCTGGCCAATGGCAAGGTCATTCTGGCCCTGGAAGGTGGCTACGATCTGGCAGCCATTTGTGATTCAGCCCAGGAATGCGTGCGCGCCCTGCTCGGAGATCCGTTGGCGCCGATCGCGCAAAGCGAACTGGAACGTCCGCCCTGCCAGAACGCCATCAACACGCTGCAGAAGACCATTGCCATACAGGTGAGACGACAGCATCAAGAGACTTTTGATGGAGATTACCAATAATACCCAATACTCCTATCCCATCCACAGCAAACGCATTGGCCCTGCGTACGTCTGCTGGAGCACACGGTGGGTCTGTCCGCACTGCAGGCGCTCAAGGTAGAGCACGACGAATCTGAAACGATTAATGCCATGGCCGGTCTCTCAATGCAGTCCATGCACAGGTGAGTACTAGACATATGGATGTATATTGGGTGTTCCTAAGTAATGCTTCTTTCTGACTGTTGGAAATATTTCAAGAGAATGTTAATGTCGATATTGAAAGATCAGAAAGATTAGGTGTCGATGTAAACTTCGACCGGAGGTATGATTTTTGGTGGAAATGCGGTTACGACTCTTGTTGTGCTGCTCAGGAAATCTGAAGTCTCAACAGTTCCAAATGGCAAGGAAATCATTATTTTTACAAGTAAAGCTATAAAATGAAACATACGAATTAGTTGCGTATTGCAAATTATAAGAGATGGGTATTACCAAGAAATATACTAATTTATAAGAGGTTTAAAATGTTGATTCAAACTCATCTGGACGGAGAAGTATTTCGAAATCCAAGATAGTTGTAACAAGATACAGTAGAATCCGGTTATAGCGACATTCAAGGGACCGACGATTTTACGTCGGTATATCCGGAAGACGTACTATCCGAAAGGAGCAAAAAAAATTTTTTTTTTATTTTATTTTATGAATGCTATGTTCGTAATAGGTTTTAAAATAAAACAAATTAATTGTTTAATCAAAACAAAAAATGTAATACAGTAGAATCCGGCTATAGCGACTTTCAAGGGACCGACGATTTTACGTCGTTATATCCGGAAGACAAAATCCATGATTTTGTTTCTTTTCGTATTGAAAAAACACAAGATCCATGATTTTGTTTGCTTCTCTTAACATTGTTAAAGAAATCAAATTTTCCTCTTTAAAGTTTTATTTTTTGTTCTGCACGTCGCAATATCCGGTTGAATTGTGAAAAATCTCGTCGTTATAAGCGGTTTGACGCTAAAAGCGGAGACGTTCTAAGCGGAGGCCCTTTCATATAAGTTTGTATGGGGACCAACCAAGCCATCGAGTTTTCGTCGCAATAACCGGACGGACGCTATAAGCGGCGTCGTTATAACCGGATTCTACTGTAGTTATTATTGAAAATCCTTAAATTGACTATTTATCGTAGGACGTAAAATCCCAATTAATTTAGGAATCTTTAAATTAGGAACGATAGTGGGGTGTTCTAGAGTAATTCATGGTCGAATTTTTACGGCTTAAACGATATTGTAAATTTTGTTTTGATCGAATAAGAAAGTACATATGCTTAAAGTAAAGGGTCTCCTACTGTCGGTTACGTCCGACTGTAGCCTTCCGTCCGACTGATGTGCTCCGTCCATATATTTTTATTTTATATTTCCGACAGTTTGTATAAATTGATGGCTAATGTTTTATCTGCATTTCAGAACGCTTTCACGTGATGATTCCGAGGAGCCCATGGATCAGGACGAAGCCAAATAAATGCACGCCGTAATTGCCGCCGTAATCGTCGACGCTGACGCCGACGCCGACGTCGACGCCGACGCCTGCTCAATGCGCACTGTAGTTATTGTTGTAGTTGCAAATTGTTGTTGTTTATTGTTGTTCATGTGCAATTGTTGTCGCCGTTGTTGATGTTGTTGCTGCACAGCTGAGCCACATCAGTTCCTGCTCGTCTATAGCTATACTCTCGCTCTCTCTCTCTCTCCCTCTCTCTGTCTCTGTCTCGGTCTCGGTCTCTGTGTCTCTCACTCACGATCTGTACAACTATAAACTTAAAACACTAAACAAACACACAAAAGACACAACAAAAGCAGCAGGAGGAGCGGCAGGAGTCGAAGGAGTTTGATGCGTTGCACGTTGCAAACCAGGCCTAAAGTTCAAAATGTGGCTGTGCCACCTAAAACATAGAACCACAAATAAATGAAGGAAGTAAACAAATATATATATATATATATATATCTATCTATATATATATATAGTGTGTAGTATATAGCATATATATAGCAGATAGATGAATGTATCTTGTATGGCATGCAGCAAAGCAGAGCTCTAGACTAGTTGTGCTATATATATATATATATATATATATATATATATCTATATATGTGCATGTATAGCCTAGTGTTTAGCCTAGATTTAGTGTGTATAACTAACGAAACCTTAATGCAAATTGCTAAATAATTGTCAGACGTATACGTTCATACTCGAGGTATGTCTAGCTGCTAAAAGCCTGCATTTGTTAAACGAATATACATATATATGTATGTTATATATAGATGTTGAATGTGCAAAAAGAGAAAACAGCAAAGCTTAAACTACATAATTGTACAACTCTAAAACTATTAAATATACCTATATATTTTATTGGCTTGAAGGCAAAAATGCGAAAGTGGAAAATGGAAAATGGAAAATAGAAAACAGAAAACAGAAACTATGCGTGTTGTTCGTATACCTTATGACTATTATTATCATTATTAGTATGCTCATTATTATTATAATTTTAAATTATAAATTCTACTATTTTTTTTTTTTTCGTTTTTCTATGTAGCTCGATTTATACAGATTTATATATAAATATATATGTCTATTTGCATAAGTTACAACCTAGCTCTAAAACCAACAACAAATACTATGTATAAAAAACAAATAACAAATTGTGAAATGATTGTCAAACGATTGTCTAGAATCTTTATTTATTAACTATTATTATTATTATTATGATTATTATTATTATGATTATTATTATGAATTATTACAATTGAAATGATTATGAATTTGTTTCCCATGTTTGTTGGCTTTTGCTTTAACGGGCGGTTTTTTGTTTTCAGCGCTTTTGTACCACTGTAGTCTGCTTCAGTGTGCGTGTGTGTGAGAGTATGCGTGTGTGCGTGTGCGTGTGTGTGTGTTTAGGGCCTGTCTGAAGTACAATACGAAACGATGCAATCTAAACTAAATAGAAGAGTTATATACTATATTACCATATTATATCGGACGATCAGATCGGATAGCCAGGCAAGTCGTTAGATCAGTCAGGACAAATCGTTTTATATACATAGCATATATATACTCGTTTTTTATACACAAACGTATACCCAGAGAGTTGCTTTTTAACTAGCTGAATAACCGTTACAATAATACAAATAGTAATAATAGCAAATATATACTGTAAATGTTTTAACTGTTTTTTCTTTTTTTTTGTATTTTTTTTTTTAAATTTATTGCAGTCTTAGCACACAACTGACCTTGCTGTTGCTGCAACAGAAGTGGCAGCAGCCGTTATAGCCACGTTAACAGCAACAATACAAAACAGATTTTAAACAGAAACAAAAACAATAGCTAATAACTACTATATAGTAGTAGACAATGAGCATAAACAATAAGCAGGCGGCAGAGATCTCGTTAAACTTATAATACCCTGTTATACCGATATTTATACCAGATTGTTAACTGTAATCAAACTGTGAGTGTGAGTGTGAGTGTGAGTGTGTGTGTGTGTGTGAGTGTGTGTGTGTGTGTGTATTTGTTGTTTATTTACTAAATATGTTAATTGAGCACAACGAGATATAAGCAGAAGTTTTTATGATTATGAAACATGATGTTAACAACACCTCAGATAAACAGATAAAACCAGATACAAACAGCAAAGATAAATGTACTAGAATAGCATCTAAATGGATATATGTAGTTAAATATGTATTGCAGATGTGCTTCAAATTGTTCAATTTGATATGCATTTTGTTGGATTTGTGTTCGATATATAATATATATATACTATATACCATTATATTGACGAGGGCCATTTTGTTGGCATAAACTGTTAACAAATAACACAAGAGAAGCAAAGAAGAACCATAAAATGAATAATATAAAAATAAAAATAAATAAAAACAAGTTAACACAATGACGAATCATTGGGGCTTATACCTATGTATGTATGTGTGTGCAGTTGCCTGATTCTGAATCGGGAACAACTCTTCAAATAGTATTTGTCGTATTAGCATAAAAACAAACTTATTTAAATATACATATATACATGTATTGTAATAAAAACAAAACAAATGTCTGTGTCGCTTTTTCTATATGATAATAAATGAAACAAAAAATTATAAAACAAAACAAAATTGTAAGCTATATCTAACGGTCATTACTTGTCAATACAATTCTCTTACTTTTTGCAATTTTATTGGTTGATTTTCATCCATGATTTATTTCATTTATGTTTTTTATTTAATATTTCATTCGTTTTTTACTAAAATTTAAAAATACTAGGAGGGTTAATGAATATGAAACTGGCTGCATAACTCTTGCTTGGGACAATTTTGCTGGCCCAACTCTCGTTTGCCCAACTCTCGCTTTCCAAACTCTCGTTAGTCTAGCTCCAATTCTCGTAGGCAGAACTCTTGTTGGCCCAACTCTCTTTGGTCGAACTATTGTTGGCCCAACTCTCGCTAGCTAACTTTCGATGCCCGAACTCTCTTTTGTCGAACTCTTTCTGACCAAACTCTCGTAGGCAGAACTCTCGTTGGCCCAACGCTCGCTAGCGAAACGCTTGCTGGCCGTTCTCATGGCTAGAACTCTTGTCGGACGATCTTTTGTTGGCCGAACTCTCATTTTCAGAAACAAAACCAAAAAACAGCTAAGCTATTTTTAAGTATTTGTTTTAAATTAAATGTGTTATGCCTAACAACATGCCTATAATTGTTCTATATCTTGGGTGTGCATTTTTTTAAATATAAAATATAGGGACGGGGCAGATCAGTGGGACGGTGGCTACAGTCGGACGTAACCGACCGTAGGAGACCCTTTACTTTGAGTATATGTACATACAAACACAATCAGACGCAAACACACAAAGCTACTCGCGTATGCAAGGCACACCACCCCCCCTCTGCCTAGTGCGGCAAATTGTCTGTGCTATATGTTCGCTGTTTCTTATCCGATCGAAACAAAATTCACAGCGTCGATAGAGAATGTCATAAACTAGTTAAATCCCAAATTACAAATCAATAGCTTCAAAATTGTGGCTACAGCAGCTTTTCGCGGTTTGCGGGGGAAGGGGGGGAGGTATCCAAAATCTAAAACAAACTCGTGCTGCTTACTGAATAGGGGATCCTGAATCCCGAATATGGTGTCTCTAGCTCTTATAGTTGCTGAGATCTAGGTGTTCATACAGACAGACAGACAGACAGACAGACAGACGGACAGACGGACATGGCTATATCGACTCGGCTTGTCGTCCTGATCAAGAATATATATACTTTGTGGGGTCTGCCACGCCTCCTTCTGGGTGTTACACACATTTCCTCTTTGCACTAAACTAATAGACCCTTTTTACTTTTTTAAAGTAAAGGGTCTAAAAAAAGCTGAATATGGTTTAAAAAAAACGACAAAATTGAATTTAGCGGGAATCAACAATCAGCTTTATTTATTTATTTATTTATTTATTTAGTGTCAACTAACGGCAGCCGCAGCAAATTAATAATACAAATGGAAATAAAGAATAAAATTAAATTTTAAGGTATATGCTAAATCTAGCCTATAACAAGCCAAGCCGGCAGCACTGGCGATGGCGGTTCATTTGAACTGGCTCACTTGACGAACTTACAGCATAACTCCGCGTCGATCAGCAGCCAACGAACTTTGCGCTGGCATAGAGTTTGTTCTCATTGCACTTCTATATGTATAAAGCTGATTCTTGCTTAATCTAAGAGTGTATATATATATATATATATATATAGATAGAGCGACGGCCGATAAATGGTCCAAGGGGCAGGCGAGGCGGCGAAATGCGATTGCCAGCGATAAGGCGGACGAACCGAGGCCACAGTTGAAGTGCGCAGCTGAGAGACAAAAGTACAGGGTATCTAGCGAACCGAATGGCAATGAGCGCGATGGTGAACACGGATCTGCAGCGGGAGCGCCAGGCGGCGACGGTGAGCAGCGAGCAGTTTGCGGTGTGGTGGGCGGGGGGCGTGGCGGCGCTGCGGCAGCGACGCGCGCTGGACGCGCACTTCCTGGACGATGCGCAGCTGGCGGACGCAGTGCATCCGAGCTTCCTGTCCTACCAGGAGCGCTACGAGCACGCGCTGGCCAAGAGCTGCCAGGTGCTGCGCAAGCTGCGCGAGTGGCAGCGCAGCAGGCAGCAGCAGGAGGCCGGGCAGCAGGCGGGGCTGGGGGAGAGCGTGAACCTGCAGCAGCTGCACGACTTTCGCATGCTGCTGTCGGGGCCGCTGGGCACGGCGCTGCTGCAGCAGAGTCTGCCGCTGCGTCTGCACTTCTCCATGTTCCTGCCCACGCTGCTCAGCCAGGGCACGGAGGAGCAGCAGCAGCGCTGGCTGGAGCGCGCCTGGCGCATGGACGGCATTGTGGGCACCTATGCCCAGACGGAGCTGGGGCACGGCAGCTACATCCGGGGGCTGGAGACGCGCGCCGACTACGATGCGCAGGCGGAGCAGTTCGTGCTCAACACGCCCACCCTCACCGCCTACAAGTGGTGGCCGGGGGGATTGGGCCAGACGGCCAACATGGTGGTGGTGCTGGCCCAACTCTACATCGGGGGCAAGCACCACGGGCTGCAGCCCTTCCTCGTCCGCATACGGGATGAGCAGACGCACCTGCCGCTGCCCGGCATCGATGTGGGCGACATCGGCGCCAAGCAGGGCGCCAACAACGTGAACAACGGCTTCCTGGGCTTCCACAACGTGCGCATACCGCGCGACCAGATGCTCATGCGGAACGCCCAGGTGCTGCCCGACGGCACCTTCGTCAAGGCCGCCCAGCCCCTGCGGCTCTACGGCACCATGGTCTTCGTGCGCGTCATGATCGTCCAGGACGCCACCTTCCAGCTGCTCCAGGCGGCCACCATTGCCACGCGGTAAGTGCGCGATCCGTCGCAGAAGCATCCAATCCATCCCGTCCTAATGTACAGCATTTTGGGTTCTCCCACATCCTGAACCCTCGTCTATCCGTCTGTATGACCGAGAGTTCGGCCAGTAAGAGTTGGGCTACACCCTGTTCCCCCTTTAACGACCGTCTATCCGTCTGTATGACCGAGAGTTAGGCCAGCATTGAGCCAATGAGAGTGCGGTCTACGAGAGTTGGACTTTCGAGAGTTGGCCCAGTGAGAGTTGGTCCAACGAGAGTTGGGCAAGCGAGAGATTCACATTAATTAACAATACAGGGCAATACCTTCCAGTAATATATATATTTTGTGGAGTTTATCATGCCTCCATACATTTCCTGTTTTTACTTATTTTAATGATACACTAAAGTATAAAGATAAATTTTACAAAATACACATAGATTTGGTTTAAAGTTGTAAGGTAGTAATATTATTATTATAGGGAAATACCGCGACCTAAGCGATAAATTGACTGCCAACTGATTCTAAAAATCGTACATTAGTCTAATGTCCGAATGAACTCGAGTATCTTTATTGGACTAAGATGTATACCCTATCCTATATTCCCTAGCCTACATACCCCTTTCCTATATCACCTATATCCTATATCCCCTGTCCCCTATCCTATATCCTCTTTCCTATATCTCCTATCCCCTATCCTATATCCCACATACCGCATTCATATATCCCAAATCCACCATTCCACATCCATTCCTATATCCCACATCCTCCATTTCTATATCCCCTCTCCAACATTCCCCTTTACTGTATCCCCTATCCTACATCCCCCATTCCAACATTCCCTTCACTATATCTCCTATTCTATATCCCCTATCTTACATCCTTCACTCCTACATCTCCCATTCCCATATCCCCTATCCTATATACATCCGCTACCCCAGATAAACCTAAACTTATCTAAAATTTACGCTTTGCTTCACAGCTACTCGGCGGTGCGTCGCCAGAGCCCCATCGACCCCGGCGCAGCGGAGCCGCAGATCCTGGACCACTTGACGCAGCAGGCGAAGCTGCTGCCGCAGGTGGCGCGCGGCGTCTGCTACCGCCTGGCCTCCGACGGGCTGTGGGCGTTCTATCAGCGGGTGATGGGGCAGCTGCAGGATGCGGAGGAGGAGTCGTCGGCTGGCAGGGAGGAGCTGGCGGAGCTGCATGCGCTGAGCTGCTGCCTGAAGGGCGTCTGCACGGTGGACGCCGCCGAGGGCATCGATGTGCTGCGCAAGGCGTGCGGGGGGCATGGCTACTTGGCGTCGGCCAACTTCGATGCGATTCAGGGATTGGCGAATGCGGCGGTGACCTACGAGGGGGAGTACACGGTGGTGCTGCTGCAGACGGCGCGGTATCTGCTGCGTCAGTATGTGGCAGGGCTGCAACGCAAGCCGCTGCCGCCGAGCGTGGCGTATCTGAAGAACAGCGAGTCGCTGCGCTGGGGCAGCGATCTCGGCGAGAATGTGGTGCGTGCGCTGCAGATCACCAGCACGGAGCTGGTGCGCGACGCCTGGCAGTGGCAGCTGAAGCTGCAGCAGCGCCACACCAAGGAGCAGGCCACCAATCTGGCCGGACGGCGCCTCACGGCGGCGGCTGCGATGCACGGCCACGCCCACATGGCGCGCACCGCGCTCGATCAGCTGCAGCAGCTGCGCGAAAGTGGCCAGGTGGAGCAGAAGCTGGCGGAGCTGCTGCAACAGCTGGTGGAGCTCTTCCTGCTGGACACGTTCCTGCGGCAGGCGGGCAGCGTGCTCAAGTGGAACAGCATCAGCAGTCGCCAGCTGCTGCAGGTGGAGCAGCGCTTCGACCAGCTGCTGGCTGCACTGCGTCCGAATGCCGTGGCGATCGTCGACGGCTTCGACTTCCACGATCGCGTGCTCGGCTCCACGCTGGGCAGCCACGATGGGCGTGTCTACGAGCGCCTCATGGAGCACGCGCGCGCCAATCCGCTCAACCAGCAGCCCGTGAACCGCAGCTTCGAGACGCACCTGCAGCCGCTGCTGCGTGGCAAGCTCTAAGAGGCAGCCACGAGCGTCCAGATTTGGATTCGGAGATTGCAGTTTTTGAACCGAGTTTGCATTTTATTCAGCGACCGCAATCATTATAAGTTTTACTAATTCCCAAATCACGTAATAATGCATATAATGCAAATGGATTTGTATTAATTTCTTAACCGATAAAGATCGATGTTTGGCATCTTTATACAGATTGTATATAGCCATCAATTTTGATGTTTGTTATTTACCTTACCGCTAATGTTTGATTGTTAGTATCCTTAAAAAAATGTTATGAAAAAAAGAAGCAATGAGAATAAAATTCTTAAATTGAATTTTCATTTTATTCAGCGATCGTTATTAATATAAGATTCATTTTAAAAATCACGTAATAATGGTTTTATGCATATTGATTTTTATTTTTATTGTCTATGCGAATAATGATTGATTGTTAGTAATATCTTTATACAAGTTTTGTATTATTAATTTTGATGTTTATTATTTTCTTTACCGATAATGGTTGATTGTAACAAATCTTTGTAACAAATTTTATATAATCATGGATTTTATGCAAGAAAAACAATAAATAACTAATGAATTTTTATGAATTTTATCTGTTTACTCAAACATGTTGCGATATAGACAGCGAATCAATGGAATGAGAAAAAATACACGAAATGCTGTTTGTAATTTGGAAAATTTGAAAAGGAGCTCCTCTTCCTATCAGCAAGGACAATTACAAAAGCAAAGGAGCCACGGGAGCAACGGCGTCCCTGGATTACGGGCTTCCTTTGAAAACAAATCTGGAAGCGTCATTATATGTCATTTATTTATTTGTCTCAAAATAATTATTATAAAATTACTCAAGAATGAAGAATATCATAAAGAGTAATATCATAAAAATGATAAAAAATTCAAAATTAATTATAATTATTGTGAAATTACTCAAAATTAACCAATATTTATGAGGAAATGCATAGATCATAGTTCAAGGATTCAACTGACTTCATCCTTTCGTATACGCTATACCCATTGAAAAAAATGAGAAAAAAGTGTTTATAACTTTGGGTGAATGTGTGGCAGTTTCCATAAAGTATATATTTTTTGTAGATATGTAAATTGCATTAGAAATCAAAATTTCCCATTTTGGTCAAAATACTTGTGCTGCGTTGGAAATGCAATATTTTAGTTTAACAAAATAAAATAAACAGAAAAAATGTTTTAAAAATTTTCAAATTGTGATTTTTATAAACAAATACAATATATCTATCTAGAAAAATTAAAACAACTTAGAATCTGAAATACCCGCCATTGAAAAAATGTAATTTTTCGTCAAAATAATCATGCCGACTAGTGTATATCGATTGATTGATTTTTTGATAGAAAAAATGCGAGAATAATCATGATTTACGGTGTCTGGTTTTATTCGCGTGTCAGAAAGCATAGAATTAAGCTATTAAATTAGTATTAAATAGATCGTCGCTTATGGTATAAGGTGCAGTAGACACATAACACAAGATATACATATTTATTTATTGGTGCAATCAAATTAAACATTTATGCCAATTGTTGAATATGAATCTCTTAAATCATATTCTGATCATTTTCGAGTCATATGCTGGTCGAATTTATATAGTTTTGTATAATTTATTTTCGATTGCTTTACATTTTGTGTTATTGTTGTTAATCAGCCAGCATTCGGAAGTCTTTTTCGAGTATCAGCGACTGAATTATGTTTGAAATAGATTCAAACTATGCGCGACTCGAAGAAGACTGGAAAATGATTAAAAAAAAAGCCATAAATGTTCCAGTTCCACTGAGAGTATGTCTTGCTTCCAGGCGATGTCTTTCCTAACTGGAAGGCGCTTCATTTGGCCAAAATCTCTGACCTCAGCTTCTGCCCTTCCCTTACTTTCCGTCGCCAGTTTTTTGCCATTATTAATCAGCTGATTAAAACTGGCTAAAACTGGTGAGGAAGAGGAAAAGCAAGTGGAAAACCAAGGTCAGAGAAATTAGCCAATGAAGCGCCGTCCAGTAGGGAAATCCTATGATAAGAAGGAAGATATACCCCCAGCGGAACTGCAGCATACACGAGTCTCTTTTACGCAGTTTCCAATCCTCTTCGATTGAATCTTTTTTGAATCATTTCCACGACTCGAAGGAGACTTGCGAATGCCGGCTGGCCTGCTGCTGTGTGGGGTTCAGAACATCTTCTTTTTGACCGCCGTGTAGCGCTCCATGTAGACGTCGTAACCGTCGAGATCGGTGAACTGCTTCGAGTTGAACAGATTGCCGTCGACGGCCAGGTTGCAGATCTTGGACTCCTTGAGGATGCGCGGCGTCAGCGCCGCCGCCTGCAGGCAGTTCTCCTCCAGGCGCAGCGTCTTCAGCTTGGGGCAGTCGGCGATGTCGTCGGCCAGCGTGGATATTTGGTTCTGGTTGAGGTTCAGCTCCGTCACGTACAGCGTGCCCACCTCGGGGGGCACCTCGGTGATCTGGTTGCGGGACAGATCGAGCACGTCCAGCTGCCTGAGGCCGCAGAGCATCGTTGGGAATTGCCTCAGCTGATTGTTGCTCAGGTTGACGGTCTTCAGGTGGCTGCAGTTGGCCAGCGCCTTGGGCAGCCTGGTCAGCTGGTTGTCCATCAGCAGCAGCACCTCCAGCTTCAGCAGCTCCCCCACCACCCCGCTCAGCTCCACCAGCTTGTTGCCGCTCAGATTCAGATGCTTCAGCATCGTCAGGCGGCCCAGCTCGTCGGGAATGGTCTCGAAGCGGTTCTGGGACAGGTCCAGGGTCTTCAGCACATTTGGGTAGCTCTTCAGCTGCGGCGGGAACTCCTGCAGGCGCTGCAGCGAGATCTTCAGCACGCCCGTCTTCTGGGCCGTCTCCAGGTGCTGTTTTATCTGCTTGTTGCCCATTGTGCTGCTGTTAGTCAGCTCGGAGGCGAACAGAACGCAATTGGCACACATATCGATAGCTGCTTATCGATAGCACGGCAGTTAACGCAATTTGTTAAATTTGAAATGCAACTAAAAAGCAAAATTAAAACACAATACAATACAAATAATTGTAGCTAAAAAATTCTATGTGCACAATTTTGAAACAGCCAAAAGTCAAGTAAACGTACAGCTATCGTTTGAATATCGATAATTTGTACTTGCTTGTCTGTGCATGCTTGTATTTAAAAACGACATATCGGCCAGCGTGCGCCTAATTGCTATAAATTTAGTTAATTATTAATTTAAATTTTAGTCATTGCTTGCAACGTGCATAACTAAATTTACTGTGCAAAATAAGCTAAAATGAGCCCTCCATGCAGCGATAAAACGATACATTTTGCGATTAGCTGCACAGCGTTGCCAATTTGGTTTCAGTTTTCTATTTATGCTTTTATTTTTGTATGTGTTTTATTTTTAATATTCTATACTGATTTTTTGTTTTGCTTAATTGTTATATTTTGTATATTTATTTTAAGATATTTTTTCAGATATTTTGCAATTTGAATCTGGCTATTTCTGACACCACGGCTGGCATAAAGAAACTATTTTGGAAAACATATTGAATATTTATGTTATTTATTGTATGTATTATAAGAAATGGACATATATTGCTATAAATCTTCAACAATATATGCAAAAATGGCCCAAGTGGCAGCATTGTCAAACTAGGGCTGCAATTTTCAGCAGAATAATCGTAATCGGATTAGTAACCTGGTGAATACAATCAACTATAACAAGTATTTGAATATATCATAAACAAAATCATGTAAACCTTTTGGAAAATTCTCGAATTCTAACAATTATTTCACACAAAGATAACAAAACAAATAACTAAAAATTTCTAAGTATAAAAGGCCAAACCGGCAGCATTTTCGAATTGTGCGCCAATTAGGGTTGCAATTAAGCAGAATTATCGCAAGCGGCGTTCTTCATCGCGTCTATCGATAGCTTCTGCCCATTTCACCACTGCCTTGGCCAAAGTAGCGTGGACTGCGAATTGCCAATTGCCAATTGCTGCTCAATTGCCGCATTAAAAGCGTTAGCAACATTTACTGGTAACTGCAAACGCCAACTGAACCAGTTAAGAGCCCAACTAACCTATTTGCGCATTTGCTGTTGCAGTCGCGACTTGCACGATTTCAGGCATCGTAACACGCGCTCGCTAACGAGATTTGGCAACAGAACTTGGCCGGAAAAGGGCGAAAAAGGCAAGGAAATTTGTCTCGAAGTTGATTGGATTGAAACGCCGTCAGGATGCCGAAGGACACAATTGGCAAGGTGGAGGAGTACAAGAACACGCTGATCGCCAAGGCGGAGGTGCTGATCACAAAGCTCTTCCCGGAAAAGATCGTCGAGCTGAACGAGCTGCTTGCCACGCCCATGTTCAACGAGCGCAACTTCAGCGAGGTTCACCAGGAGCTCAACATTCCGGTCGTCGGTCCCGTCCTGGTCAACAATCATGATGGCGATGCCAACGCCGGAGACGGCGACGATCATCCGATGCCCAAGCGTGCCCGCAAGGAGGACAACGTGACGGGCACCACCGTCCTGACCTTGACCTCGGGCACCGTGACTTGCAACAAGCCGCTCTGCGAGATGATCAAGGTCGTCAAGCCCATCATACGCAAGCTGGTTGAGGACTGTGAGTATATATCCACTACATGTATATGCATGGGCATCTCCGCAGATACGCCAAATCAGCCTTTTTCCCGCCAAATCTGGCTGGCAATATTGGCGGCCATATTGGCGGCCATGTTGACTTTTTCAGACCCTGCACTTTGAAATGGCACAAAAGGGTGTATTAGGTTAGTGCAAACGCAAAATGTTCGTAACGCCCAGAAGGAGGCGTGGTAGGTCCCACAAAGTATATATATTTTTGATCAGGACTACGAGCTGACTTGATATAGACATCCGTCTGTCCATCTGTCTGCTGCCCGTATAAACATATATAAGAGCTGAAGACAAAAGTAGGCCACAAAGTATATATATTCTCGATCAGGGCTAGCCATGTCCGTCCGTCTGTATAAACACCTAAATTTCAGCAACTACAAGAGCTGGAAACACCATTTCTGGGATTTTGGTCTCCCTATTTAGTAAGCAGTATATATATTCCTGATCAGGATGACGAGATAAGTCGACGTTCGTCTGTCTGTCCGTCTTATAAACACCTAGATCTCACAAACTACAAGAGCTAAAGACACCATTTTCGGTATATAGGTTCTCCTATGCTGTACGCTGATTAAGTTTGTTTTAGATTTGGATATCTCTTCCCCTTAACCCGCTAATCCCAAAAGAAACAGAGCAGCCACCTAGAACTTTCCAAACTATAAGATCTACAGACCAAATTCATTGTAGAACTTTTACACCTGCTTTTTATCTTCCGTTACCCGAAAAAAAAACTATAGCACTCACAATTTTAAAGCTAAAGACAAGTCTATCCATCCATCGATAGCGGGTAAACTGCTTAACGTTCGAATAAGAAACTGCGAAGATATGCAACAGACAATTTGCTCGACTGGGCATAGGGGGGGGGATATACATAACTTTACTCTGTGTAAGAGGCATAGTTGCAGTGATTATGAAAACAAAAAGTGCAGGGGCTGCTGCTGTCGGTTACGTCCGACTGCAACCTGCCGTCGGACTGATCTGCCTCGTCCCCACTGTGAAAATGCCCATATATATACATACATATATAATATAAACAAATATATTTCATCATGCTAACAAATTGAATTTGCAGCGAATCTGTTGAAAATGTGGATTTCGTTCATGATACCCAAGATCGAGGACGGCAACAACTTCGGGGTGTCCATACAGGAGGACACGCTCGCCGAGATCCAAACGGTCGAATCGGAGGCGGCCGCATTCTTCGACCAGATATCCAGATATTTCCTGTCGCGTGCCAAGGTCGTCTCGAAGGTCGCCAAGTATCCGCACATTGATGACTATCGTCGGGCCGTTGTGGAGCTGGACGAGAAGGAATACCTCAGCCTGTGGCTGGTGGTTTGCGAGGTGCGCAACCGCTATTCATCGCTGCACGATATAGTCATTAAGAATCTGGAGAAACTGAAGAAACCTCGCTCGTCGAACGCCGAAAACCTATACTAGTTGTACTAGTGTTATTCCAGAGGCCTAACCACAACCATATCTCATTTGATTTGGAATTTCCTTATAGATATATAACACCAATCCATTCAACCACACACACACACACACACACACACACACACAAATACTTTATATAAACATATATATATATATAAATATATATATTTTGTATTCAAACAATAACACAAAATCATTCATAAGTTAACATTTCCAAGATAAAACCGAGATTCGATTCAGATTTCAGATTTACCTTCAGCTTTGCCCTTTTCCGTTCTCGCTCTGTAATCTATGAACTGTAGCATAGAAACCCCATGGCAGTTGAGAAAATAATATTAATAATTCACAGCGATGTAGAGATCATAGTTCTTATGAACCGTTAAATTCCCATTAACGTTGCCCCTGCCTCAAAATGATCAGCCGAGTGATTAGTTATTGTTATCATTATCTACAAAATGTCACGATAACTATGAGCTAAGAGTGATACTATGTTGTTTTGGGTATCTACTAGATTAACATAGGCGTAACATAACATAACTCGTTGCTACAAATGTTAATTCCAAGTAATAGGTTTAGCTGTAAACACAATGTAAACAAGTTAAGTCTCAAATCGCCTCAATCGTTCTCAAGTATCATAGCTAATAAACATAATGAAAACAATAAATCAAATACCAATTTTCAAAATGGTTAACTGATAATAAAAACGAAGATGAATCAGCGGAAGTATTTCAATAAAATTTGATTTTACTAATAGGTGGAAAGAAGGGGTTACTACTTTTCAGCTTACAACGTTCGGAATATAAGGATAATCCTGGAAAACCCGCGAAAATCTTCATCTGTCGCCTACAAATAATTACAGTTGCGTCCGTACCGACAAACGTTTCATACAAAAGTTGTCTGTAGCACATCTTCGCTGTTTCTTATACGATCGTGAGGAAAAAATTTGGACAGGGCAGATCAGTTGGACGGGACAGATTAGACGGACGGGCCCGACTGTAGAATACCCTGTGCCCTATATTTTAAACATAATTTTTTAAAACTATCACACGGAGCGTAGCAGCAATTCTTCTTCTTCCATTTTGTGTATGCCATGCTTTATAGGCCGCGCTGCTAAAGGGCGAGCGGCGTAACGCCTGTAATATTGTTTCGTTCATATCTCTTGTGTTTATTGGCCGATTTTAATGTGCTTTTCAGGATAGGTAACTATTATACACAAGAGTATATATTCCGTTCAACGTTCAACGTTCTATGTTCAATATTACGCTTGTTATTCGGTTTTTATCGATTAAGGCGTAAAGGGGGCGTGGCATCAACAATTTGAAAAAAACCTCATCTGCGTATGATCTAGACCTACAAACTACTGAAGACAGAATTTATGTAAATATTTCAGTGCCTTTTAAATTGGCGAATGTATTTTATTTCTTTCATTGTAGGCGGCAGGGGCGTGGCATTCAAGATTTGAAATAAACTTGATCTGCGTATGGTATACACCTTTCAAAAGAGACCAAAACGGCTGCTCTAGCTTCTATAGTTTAGAAAATCTCAGCGTTCATACAGACAGACAGACAGACGGACAGACAGACAGGGCTAAATCGACTCAGCTTGTCTCCCTGATCAAGAATATATATAGTTTGTGGGGTCTGCCACGCCTCCTTCTGCCTGTTACATACATTCGCACAAAGTTATTAACCCTGTTTTTCCCATTTTTCAAATGGGCACAGGGTATAAAAAGGCCAAATTACAAGTCTATAGCTTTAATGTTGTGGCTGCTGTCGTGCTAAAAGTGTGCGAGATCCATTAGGTAGGTGTAGTTCTTTGCGATTTGCGGGGAAGGGAAGTAGGTATCCAAAATCTCTAAAAAACTAGTACTGCTTATTGAACGGGAGAATCTAAATCCCGAATATGGTGTCTCTAGCTTTTATAGAGGCTAAATCGATTCAGATCGTTATCCTGATGAAGAATATATATAGTTTGTGGGGTCTGCCACGCCTTCTTCTGGGTGTTACACACAACGCTTTGCCCAAACTTAATATACCCCTTTTACTTTTTAAAGTAAAGGGGCTAACAAGCGTAATATTGAACATGGCAAGTTGTTATTCAAAATATACTATACCCTCTACTATTATTTTCATTTATACTGAAAAGCGCAGTAAAATCGGTCCAATATATCCAATACAGGTAAACCAAAAAAGTAAGAAGACGCATTGCTGCGCTTTGTTTGATATTTAAAAAAAATTTATGCCATGGGCTGTTCTTACTGAACACCGAAATCGCTTAACCCATGATGCCCATGAGCGAACCTTCAGTCAACAGTCAAAGTGTAGCATACTTTCCGGCGCCACTGTAAAAATCATATATGATGAAACTGCACAACTTGCATATACCCCTCTTTGCTTACTTTTGGTACAGGCTTCAAACATTGTAATAAATATTCCCTCCCAAGTAAGAAACAAGGCGAATTTTGTTATAGATTTCTTTTGTTTTTATTTGTTTTTTTTTCTTGTTTTGTTTTGTTTGTTGTTTGTTTTATTCTCGCTTTGTTTTAGCTTTCAATATGTTGTATTTAATTTTATATTATTATTTGTAAGCTTACAACTTAAGGCATAAAGTTACAAACTAAAACTTAATGGCTAAACATCATGTTTTCAATATTTCCAATTTGTTTTTCCATTCCGTTTATCAATTATAATCAGCTCAAGCCCTCGCGACTCTCGCGCCTATTAAATATATTTATTCATATATATATATTTATACATATATATAAATATACGTATATATATTTATATTTATGTGTGTGTATACGGTTATTATATATCGTTTGTTTTACATTAATTCAAAGTGTTGTTGTTTATTATTGTTTTCGAACCGAAGTTAACAAACAAAAAAAAAATTGTTAAGAAACGAGTTGTGTTTTCATGCATCGCTTTAGCTTTTGTTTTCGTTTTTGTTTTTGTTAATTATTTGCATATCAAGTTGCAAGTTGCATATTTAGGTTTGTCATACATACACAAATATATCGTTAACATTATCATTATCGTCGATCGACAGCTGCTGCATTTATGCATATAGGTTTTTTTCCTCATATTTATCAGCTATACGCAGGCATTAAAATTCGGTTATTTATTTAAGTTGCTTGTCGCTTCTTTTCTCCCAGTGTACGAACGATGCCCCAAGCAAAACCATCAGATTGCAAACGATGCTGCTCTGTTTTGTTGCGACTGTACCTCAATTGCCTGGGCATGGGCGCGGACACGCCCCCGGCTATATACATATAAATACACATAAGTCCCATTGTTGTATGTTTTTTTTTTCACTCTTGCTATATATGTGTACGTATGTATGTATATTATATATATAAATATATATAATAAAAAAAATACTGGACACGATCCTAACTAAATCGCTGCCTACAACAATGTCAGTGTGTACGTGTGTGTGTTTGTATGTGTGTGTGTGTGTTTCCGCCGCGTTCCAATAGAATTTTCTTATAATTTGTGTATTTATCGTATATTTATATTTATTTCATATATGTATATATAAGTTTCTGTTAATATTTTACATTTCTTGTTGAATAAGTCTTAGCGTTTTGTTGTTTTAACTTCTGTTTTCCTCGTCATTAGTTTACATTGTTTATTAAAAATATTTAATCCTTGTAAATTGTTTTGTTTTCAAAAAAAAAAAAGCAGTTTGAAAAAAAATAAACAATAATATAGCTAAAGACTAAAGGTTTTGTTTTGTTTTGTTTTCTTTTGTTTTTATTTTATTGGACATAAAGTATTGTTGTATAAAAAAATATTTATGTTTATATCGTAAGACACCCACACACACACACACACAAACACACACTCTTGCATTCAGTGTGTGTGTGTGTGCGTGTGAGCGTACTTGCGTCTATTTAATCATAATCATAATAATAATAATAATAATTGTACTTAGCGTAATTAAACGTACATAATTCAATAGCATGTAACTATATATATATGGATATATTAATATGTATACGATTTATACGACATCCGTTGGAAAAAAAGGGTAAACAAATAATGCTTAAAGAATAACTCATAACTTCTACACATAGAAAGTAGCCAAAAAAAATTGCTTTCATATAGCATTTGTTTTTGTGTTTGTTTTTTGTTTTTTTTTTTTGTTTTTGTTTTTCGTGTTGTTACAGATACATATGGGCATTTCCACAGTGTCGTTCCAGCCATTCGTACGCGTTTAAAGTAAAATAACTGTAAAAAGGAAGCGATTTTTTTTTTTCTGAAATGCTTAACATATAGCATTTAATTAACTCTTTCATTGGTGGAAAGATTGATTTTGGGTAACTTTTCATTTTTAAGAAAATTGAAAAATTCAAGTCATTTCATGCGTGACTAAAATGGTAGTGGCATTTGAGGTCAACCAATTCAATCGCCAATTTCAGCGAATCCAGTGGCAATATTTTAATGCAACAAATTTTAAACTCTTGTGCAATGATGCCTCTTCAAAATGATTATGTTTTTTTTTCAAAGATGACTTGCATTTTTTTTTAATTCAATTTAAAAAAATTTCAAGCGTGACATTTGGAACGTGACCATTTTTAATGTATGTTTTTGTTATTGTTGTTGTTGGAAAGTATTTAAGGAACAAATGGTTATAATGTTTTTAAATTGACAAAAATAATTGGAATTATTTATTTTTACATAACAGGAGTGATTTTGAAAACAAATGACTGAGCATGATGCTTCTGTTTGAGAAGCTGTTTTCAAAAAAAAAATGCCCTAAAAAACGTCAAAATGACAAAAAATGCGTTTTCGCGACTTTGCATTCGAATTTTTTGAAAACTATAATAGATTATAATAGATATTTTCAAATCTGTTAAATTTTAATATTTCTTAATGTTAAAAATGTTAAAAATATCATTTTTAAGAAATTTTAATTTTTTGGCCCCGGTGGACCTTTCTGTGGAAATGCCCATATACAGGTTAATATGTATTGGTAGTTTATAGTAAAAAAAGGTCTATTTTGTTTTGTTTTTAAAAATTATGTTTTGCTTGTTTTTATGAAATTTACAAAATATTCTTTTAAATAAATGTTCTTCCTCCTCCTCCTCCTTGCTCTTATCTTTTAATCGATTTCTCCGTTTGTTTTTTTTTGTGTGTGTGTGTGTGTGTTTTTTTTTTCTCTATCATATTTCCTTTTCTTGTTTCTTTTCATTTATAGTAGTTATTTATGTATATATTTATGCTTATATTTTTTTTAGATTTTTTTTTCTTTTCTAAGAACAGCCCAACAGTGTTTTTTTAATTTTATAAATTTAATTTTATTTTTATATTTATAATTATGTGTATATATATAGATTTATATTTATGTATATATATATATTTGCGTGTATATTTATTTTATGTTACGCTTTCCATCGTCGCTCTCGCTCTCTCAAACGTAACGGTCAAGCAGTGCGTCAGAGCAGCGCAGCCGCAGCCGCAGCTGCAGTCGGCTATGCAGTGCAAGCGAGCGCGCATATAATCGTATTGTATGTATGTATGTTTGCCTAGCTAATATTTTAATTATGCATGTGTGTGTGTGTGTGTGTGTGTAAGTCGAATACAAATTCAAAGCAGACTAAAACCTAAAGAGAGCGCACCACGCACTGCTTGCACTGCACACACTGCTTGCACTGCTTGCATTGTCACACACTTGCTGCTGCTGCTGCTGCTGCTGTTCTCTTCTAACGCTGCGCTCTCTTCGCTCTCCCCGCCTGCTTTGCTCTTTGTTTTTGTTTAGCTTTACATATATATCGCAAGCTTGCATTTGTTGTTGCTTTTTTTATATTTCTATACACATACGTTTACATATACATATAAGTTGTTGTTGTTGTTGGTATTGTTTTTGTTTTTGTTTTTGTTTGCTATTCTCTTAGTGTATTATTGAATCTGCTGAGCGCAAGGCTCTCTTACTTTGCGCTCTCTCTCTCTCTCTCTTAGTAGTAGCCATGGCTCGGCGGCGCTGCGCCGCCCCCCGCGCTGCTTGCATAGTGATGATGCGCTGCTGCGGCCGCTGCTGCTGCCGCTGCCGCTGCCACCGCCTGCGTAGGATCTGCGTAGTGTTGTTGTTGTTGTTGTTGCGTTGCGCTGGCGTAATGCACGCGCTGCTGCTGCTGCTGCTGCGCTGCTGACGTCGACTGCAGCGGCGGTGGCGGCAGCAGCGCCGTCGCCGCATAATGCGACGCATGCAGCTGCTGCTGATGATGCGCACGCGACGCCGACTGCGACTGCGACGCCGACTGCGCATGCGACAGCGGCAGCGACAGCGACGCGCGCCTATAGCTGATGCTGGGCCAGTTAATATGTTGCTGTTGTTGCTGTTGCTGTTGTTGCTGTTGTTGCTGTGTTTGTTGATGTTGTTGTTGTTGTTGCTGGTAGACATTGGCTGCGCTTTGTGGATTCCCTGCTGGAGGCGCCGTCGCAGCTGCCGTCAGACTGCGCATGCCGGACGACGACGCCTGCAGTCACAACTAATCCTCGTCGCTGAGCGCTTCGTACTTGGATGACAGCAGCGGCTTCGGTTCGCTGGCCGCTGCCGCCGCCGCCGCCGCTGCTGCCGCCGCTTGAGCTGCAACGCTGCCGGACACAATGCCAGCGCCGCTGCCGACGACGCCGCCGGCGCCAACGCCAACAACCGAACCACCAACAATGCCGCCAATGACGCCGGCGCCGACGTTGACGCCGCTGCCGACACCGACGCCGCCGACACCAACGCCGCCAGCGCCGCCGCCGCCAACGACAAGGCTGACGCCAGCTGCAGCCGCAGCGGCAGCGGCAGCGACGCCCGCCTCGCTCAACGCATGCGCAGCCTTCGCGCTGAGGTGCGTCGAGGGCGCCGACTGATGCGCCATCGAGGGCAGCGACGTCGGCGGCGGCACCGTCAGCGCGCTGAACGGATACGCGTAGGTGCTGGCCGCGAAGGCGTTCACCGCCGAGGGGGGCGGGGCGGCGACGACCGGATGATAGGCGGCGGAATGATGGCTGTTGGAGCCGCCGCTGCTGCTGCTGGCAGAGGAGCGACGTCCGCTGTCGATGACCTCGTACTGATTGGGCGTCTTGCGCGACACGCTGATCTCCTCCCCCTTGCCCCCTACGCCACCTGCGCTGCCACTGCGATGCTGCTGTTGCTCGTTGTGATCGGCGGCCGCAACGGCGGCGGCGTGCGCGTGCGCCACGTGGGCGTGGGCGACGACTGCGGCATGCATGTGCTCCTCGAACTCGGGACGCAGCACCTCCACAATGCGGTTCTTGTTGTAGCTGATGTCGTCGCGCATCACCTCGGCGATGCGGTTCTTGACGTAGATGTCGAAATTGGAGCCGGAGCCGCCTCCGCTGGCACCTGCTCCGCCTCCTCCTGCGCCTGCTCCGCCAGGGGGCGCTGCGTTTGGCGGTGGCGGCGGCGGTGCGCCTGGTCGTCCCACCACGGTGCCGGGGGCGGTGAGGAAGTAATGCGTAGGATCCACGCCCACGGCAGCAGCCGCCGCCTGTTGCATGATCAGATCGTGCGTGTACTTGCGCGGACTGACCGCCTGCGGCATGCGTATGATGTTGCGCGCATCCTCGCCGGGCGTGTTGGCGCGTCCAGAGCTTGGTGGAGGCGCGGCACCGCCCCCCACACCGCCCACACCACCGCCCACGACGCTGCCGACAACGACACGGCCGCCGGCGTCGGGCACCACGTGCGGCGATTGCTTGACGCGTTCCGCCTCCTCGACCTTCTGCTGCTGGCGTCGGTTCTGCTTCCAGCGGTCGGGCGTGACGATGCCGTCGGGCATGAAGGGCGGAAACTGACGCAGATGCGGAGTGGGCCCGTAATCGTTGGCAATTATCGAATCCGTCAGCTCGCCAAATGTGATGCTCTTCGTGTGTATCTGCTGCTGCTGTGGCCCCGCCTGTCCGGGCGCCCCGCCTCCGACCGCCTGCGAACTGGGCGTGCCGTGATGCGACACCGAGGACGCAGCTCCCACGCGCTCCGCCTGCCCCCGCATGCCGCCGTGCACAACGCGCGCCGCCTGTTGACTGGCAGCCGTTGCCGCCGCCTGCGACTGTTGCTGCTGCTGTTGCTGCTGCTGCTGCTGGGAGGGAGGACCCGACGACATGCGCTGCTGCTGCTGCTGCTGATCCTGGTCGAGATCGATGTTGATCACATTGGGGGAACTCGAGTTCGCCTTGCCGTTGTTCTCCGCGGCGAGCATCGAGACGGCGGCTGCCTCATGCGGCTGACGAAGCTCGCGAGGATACTGGAAGAGATCAGAGATATTAGCGTGAGATTAGCGATAGTTAAAGTTGCAGACTTACGTAGGAGGGACGTGGTATTTCACGGGGCAATCCGCTGATGTCGCCGGTGCGACTGATCTCGTGCTTGATGATCGCATCGATCAGACTCTGGGCGCTGAACTGGCCCGGGGCGTCGTCTGGCGGCTTGCTGCCATGTTGTCGATAGTAGCTGTAAGGCAGAGCTCGATTAGTGCATTTGATTGACTGATTGACGGAGATGGAGACGGAGACGGAGAAAGAAATAGGGAGACAGATACTAAAAAGCGAGCAAAGGTGCTTGCTTGCTTGATTGTTCGGTGTGTAAAATCGCTATAGATAGTAGCTGTAAAGCAGGTCTAAATTAACTCGTTTGATTGACGGAGATGGGGACGGAAAGAGGGTGACAACGGGATAGATGACTGACTGAAGGATATAAAGGCTAAAGCAGAGTAAGAGAGAGTTAGTATCTCTCAGCGATCAAAGTACTTTGGTATACTTGGTGTGATTGGTCAATCAAACGCTGGTTTCGTCCTAAATTGAAAGACAGACAGCCTCAGATTATATAGCTTGCTTGATCAATCAGTCGATTTTATGATTTACCTAAACAAATTGCGATGCTATAGCACACAAAAGACACCTTATTCTGAGCAGGTTTATAATGTCAGAAAGGGTAATTGGAGTCCTTAGTCCGATAAAGATACTCGACTTCATTCGGGACATTGGACTTATGCACGTAAAAAAGATCTTTTAAGTCGTGGTACTCTAACCCCTCCTAATAATAATAATGGTATCGCTTGATTGATGACTACTTAGGAGACTTTACCCTCAGATTAAATACATGTGATTATATAGCTTGCTTGATCAATCAGTAGCTTTTATCGTTTCCCTGGATTGATGTATACTTAGGGGAGTTTAGTTTCAGTTGTTTACTTACGCATCTCGCTCCCGATCGGGTATGGTGCGTGGCGGTCCACTGTCGGGCACCGGCCCACGCATGTAGTGTCCGTGCGCATGCCCGTGGGCATGTCCGTGTCCGTGTCCTGGCGGAGGACCCGCATTCGCCGCTGCTAGTATGCGTTCCATGCGGCGACCCTCGCGCTCCCGCTCCTCGACAACCACGCGCTCCTGTTCGCGTCGCTGGCGATCCTGTTCGCGCTGGCGCTCGATGCGATGCTGCATGCGTTCCTGGTTCTGGATGAGCTCCTTTTGCAGTTCGCGATCCCGTTCGATCGTGTGCTGACGCTGATCGCGCTTTGCCTGCTCCATGCGGTGCAGGGCGGCGGCGTTCAGGTGCTGGCGGTACTGCTGTGCCGCAAACTGTTGCTGCACTGCCGCAGCCATTTGCTGATGGTGTATGGCCGCCATGTTGTCCCGGTAGCGCAGATCGTGATGTGCCGTCGGTGGTGGCGGCGGTCCTTGGGTCTGCACCTGGGCCTGCGACACCTGCACGTGTGTCGGCGGCGGGGGTTGCGGGGGCGGTGCCTGCGTCTGGGAGCCCACCGACTTGTCGTCCTTCTGTGAGGGCACCGGCAGCTGCGGCTGCTGCACTGCCACGTCCACGAATGAGGCGAGCGCATCGTGTCCGGCTGTGGAAGCAGAGCAGAAATTACCTTTGTTACCAATGATTATTTATACCTTGATTTTTATACCTTATACCCAGAAAAATTGGCTTAATAGGGTTGATACCTTTGACCTGACAAACCACACTAAATGTATGTTCTTCATCATATTAGCCGTGTCCGTCTGACCGTTCGTCTGTCAGTCGGCTAGGATGAATTTCGGAAACTATAAGAGCTAGCACAGCCAAATTCAGAATGTAGATAGATGTAGATCATACGTAGATCAAGTTTACTTCAAATCGATAAAACCGCATAACAAGCGATGTGTTAAAGATAGAAGATTTTTATTCTAAATACACGAACATTAACATAATATTAAGTCATCGTTAGCGTTAATATAGCCTTCTGTCCTTCTGTCCGTCTGTCCGTATGTATTAACACATATATCTCAGCAACTAGAGCTAGAGACACCATTTTCGGTATTTAGGTTTTCCTATTACGATTGTGTTTGTAGGTAGGTTACGTCCGACTGTAGCCTTTCATTCTATTTGAATGCAGTTCTCAGCAAATGAAAACTCTCGACTTACCTGGTGGATAGTAGGGCGTGACAATATGCATACGACTGGGCGGCGGGGCTGCCGGAGAGGGGGGCTTGGAGCCCGTATTATGTCGCTGTATAACGCCCTGCCGCTGCGGTGGCGGCGTGCGATGCGGACTGGGCGTGCTGCAAGGCAGAAGAGTGAAGAAGATATAGCAAATGTATAGAGAGAGGGAAGGGGAGGTTGGCTTACCTATTGGAATGATCGGCTGGCGATGCTCGGCTGGAGTATTCGGTGCGTCCGCGTGGCTGTGGTTCCTTGTCGTAGCCTGCGTAGACCGAAACGGAGCCGGCGCTGACGCTATTGCGTGGCGACGGCGATTCCTTATCCGAGCCGACCACAGAGCCGACGGCACCACCGACTCCGACACCACCGACACCGACGCTGACGACACCGACGGGCGCACCAACGGGGGCACCGGAGGGTCCGCCGCTGCTGCCGCGCGAGACGTTGCGCTGCATCTGCTGTCCCTGCATCTGCTGCGAGGTGATGTAATCGTTGATGACAATCTGTCGCGAGCTGAGCACCGACGGTTGCTCCACCACGGTGCCGTAGGGCGAGCGGGCGTAGGGGGAGCCGACGGGCACGCCGTAGGCCTGCGGGGGCGGCGGTGCCTGCGGTGAGGATTGCTGCGATGTGGAGACCGACGACGGCTGCGGAGGCGGCGCCTGGGCGGGGCTCAGGCGTTGCGAGTTCTTGTAGAAATCGTAGGCGCGCTTGCTGTCCAGATGGTGCGGGGGCAGATGCAGGGGCGTGCCCTGCGTGATGGAGCCGTGCTTACCCGCATCCTGGCAGCTGCCGGGCGGCGTCTGACGCACGAGACTCTCGTATTTGGGGCTGAGCAGCGAGGAGGAGGCGGCATGCACAATGATCTGTTGCTGTTGCTGTTGTTGGGCGGCGCTGTTGGTGGGCGTGCCGTGCGTTATGGAGCCTCCCTTGACCAGCTGCAACTGTTGCTGCTGCTGCTGCTGTGCGCTGACAGAAACTGCCTGCTGCTGCTGTTGATGCTGCTGCTGCGGACTGAGCTTGGGCGGCAGCTTGGAGACGCGCGTGCTGGGCGCCTGCGGCAGCGCGGGCGGCGGCGGCGTCGGACGCGCCAGGGGCACGGGTATCGGTTGCACGTAGAGCGAGCCGGCTGCCGAGACGCTCAGCGCTGGCGCCGTCTTCACCACGCCGTGCAGCTGCGGATACATGTAGCTGCTGCCCGGGGGCGGGGCTGTGGGCATGCCCAGGCCGGGCAGCGAGTCGCCTCGATAGATGCCAGGGGCGGAGCGCACAATGTGCTTCATGGCTGAGACATGATGTCGCTGCTGTTGCTCCGCCAACGATGCGCTGTTGCTGCCGTTGTTGTTGCTGTTGCTGCCGCTGCTGCTGCTGCTGTTGCTGCTGTTGCTGCTGGCGGCGTTCTGATGTGGCGAGTGTCCGTCGCGCGGCGGCTTCTTGATGCTCAGATCGAGCGTCTGCGGCTCTGCCTCCTGCGCTGCCTGCGCGGCCGCCGCTGCCGCATTCATACGCTGCGCCACGTGCGTCAAGGGCGGCGCGGGCGTAACGGTGGGCGGTTGCTGCTGCTGCTGCTGCTGCTGCTGTGCAGCAACATGGCTGCTGGACATGTTGTAGATGATGGTCTCGGGCGGCGTGGGCGTCACCGAGCTCTTCTTCAGCACTGGCGTTATGGTGGCCTTGTCCACAGCAGCAACAGCTTGTTGTTGTTGCTGCTGCTGCTGCTGCTGTTGCTGCTGCTGTTGTTGCTGTTGCAGCAGCGCTGGATGCGTCAAATGCACATGATGCGCTGCCGCTGCAATGGCCAGATGCGAATTGACCACGGTGGGTATCAGTGTGGCCAGAGTTTCGCCATTGTTGCTGCTGCTGTTGTTGCTGCTGCTGTTGCTGTTGCTCATGCTGCTGCTGTTGTTGTTCATATTGCTGTTGCTGCTGCTGCTGCTGTTGTTGCTGCTGCCGGTGTTGTTGCTGTTGCTGTGCGCGTGACTCAGAGCATGCGCATGACTGTTGCTGCTGCTGTTGAGCTGTTGCTGTTGCTGCTGCTGTTGCTGCTGCTGTGTGCGCAGCTTTTGCATGCCAGCAGCTGTTGTGG
Source organism: Hypselothyrea guttata (assembly GCA_035045125.1). Classification (NCBI taxonomy): domain Eukaryota; kingdom Metazoa; phylum Arthropoda; class Insecta; order Diptera; family Drosophilidae; genus Hypselothyrea; species Hypselothyrea guttata. The sequence goes on from JAWNNJ010001469.1 coordinate 92,477, forward strand.
GCACCACCAACTGTTGCTGCTGCTGCTGTTTGAGCAATGCATTGCCATCGTGTCGATATTCACGCACAATCGTCAGCTCCTTGCGTTCCAGATTGTTATGTTGCTGCTGCTGCTGTTGTTGTTGCTGCTGCTGTTGCTGCTGCTTGCTCTGATTGCTCTGATTGCTGCCGTGCAGCTGCGGCCCCTTCTGCTGCTTCAGCTGCCGCTCAATCATGGAGTAGACGCAATCCTGCACATTATTCACCGCCTCCCGTCGCATGGGTCCATTAACTTGTTGCTGCTGCTGCTGTTGTTGCTGTTGTTGCTGCTGCTGTTGCTGGTTGTGTGCAACTGTTGGTGGCGGCAAGCCGCTGACATTGTTGCCATGCGCATGCGCGTGCAGATGCGGATGCGAGTGCGCATGCGAATGCGGATGCGAATGCGGATGGGCGTGCCCATGGGCGAGGGCGTTGAAGATGACCTTGGGACTCTGACGATTCGCTGGCGAATTCTCGTTCTCCTCGTCGGCGGTTTCGGTGGCGGATGAATCGTACTCCTCGCTGGTCTTTTGCTTCTTGGGCGCCTGGCAGGCGGGCGGCAGCAGGCGATCGCTGTCGTGCGGCACGCCGCCAGCAACAGTTGCTGCGGTGCCAGCTGCTGCTGCTGCGACATTTGCTGCGTTCGCTTTGCGCGTGGGCGTTATGGTCAGGGCAACACCGGAGGCGTCTGCCACGCTGCGCAGACCCACGGGCTTCTGTGGTGCTGGCGGTGGCTGTGGCAACTGTTGTTGCTGCTGTGGCAACTGTTGCTGCTGCTGTGACAACTGCTGCTGCTGCTGCTTGCTTAGCTGCGACTTGTGACGCAGCAGATTCTCCGGACTGTCCACCGATGCGGTGTCCGATCCGCCCGGTTCCCGCTCGTCGCAGGAGGAGGTGCTGACGTCGGTTTCATCCCCTCCGCTGCCGTCGCCGGTGGCATTGCGTCGACGCTCATCGTCCGTTAGGTTCAGCTGCGGATCGAGCTTGCGACGTATGCGCATGAGGCAGGCGGAGCAGCAGCGTGTGGCATGCGTCGGTATCTGGAATTCGGCCATCAGGGGATCCCGCAATTCCGGCGAAAGTTCAAAGAGACGCGTCGGTATATTCCTGAGTCGCTGCACCCGATCCTTGGGATTGGGGCACGTGGGCAGCGGACAGTTGGGGTAACGATTCCGCACCGATTTGCATTGGCAACTGTTGCAGACGCGCGCCCCCGCCGGTATCGTCTCATCCAGTATCGCGTACTGCTGCCCGCGACCCTTCTTCAGCGGTCGTGTGCGTGGACAGGCTTCAGCCTTGCACACAAAGCAGCTGGCCAGTTTGTCTGCAAAGAGAGGGGAAGAGGGGGAAGTCACATCAGTACAAGTTGTGCAAACACATTATGATAAAACCGAATGGGCGGGGCAGATCAGTCGGACGCGCCCGACTGTAGAATACCCTGTACCCTACAATACAAATGTTTGCTTTTTTTTTTTTTGCTATATTCACACATACGCACAAAGCGCATAACAAAGTGGGCGTGGCATCCAACATTTGAAATAAACTTGATCTGCGTATGGTATATACCTTGCAAAAACGACCAAAACGGTTGCTCTAGCTCTTATAGTTGTTAAAATCGACGCGCTCAAACAGACGGACAGACGGACGGACGGACAGATGGAAAAACAAACATACAGAGCTGCATGGATTTAGCTCGTCATTCTGATCAAGAATATATATACTTTGTGGGGTCTGCCACGCCTCCTTCTGCCTGTTACAAACATTCTCTCAAAGTTATTTACCCTGTTTCTACCTATTTTTAATGGGTACAGAGCATAAAAAGCGATTTAATTAAAGTCAAATGCAGGGAGAAGAAAGAAAAAAACCAAACGAAACTGTGTAAACGGGCAAACGGTAAACATAGCATACAAGGGTGTTCCCTCTCCGATAACTCTAGCCCAGCTATAGCTTTAGCTAGAGCAGAGACAGAGAGAGAGAGAGAGAGAGAGAGAGAGAGAAAAGTCTGCTTTCATTAAGCGACTTAACAAATAATGAGCAGCATCAGCATCAACAGCGGCAATTGAATATTTTAATATGTTCTCGTCTTCTTGTTGGCCTGGGGACATGTAAGTAACAGCAGCAGCAAGAGCAGACTGCAAAACAGTTGGTACTATTATTACTGGTAAAGCCCGCCCCCAGATATTATCGATAACCCAAATACAGCAACTGTCGCCCGCTTTAGTTAAGCAAAACAAATGTAACTTGTTGTCCTGATTTTCAAGCTTAAATCTTTATCGATAACAAGCTTCACTGTGTTATCGATAATACTATCGGTAATCGTTTAAATTAATTAAACGATAGCAATATTGAACAACGATAACACTAGCGATAATTGTTTGTTTCAAAATTCGTTTAAACAATAACCATATTTAGCATCGATAAATGTTTTATCCCTTTCGGGATAGAGTTGTATTTCCAAAACCAATCTATCCTGGGATATTAATCCCAACTTTAAGTATTTTCAATAAAATGTTATCCTTGAGACGTATTGTTAAAAGGGTTAAAATTTTATGCAATTTGTTTATTAAATCGATCCCAGCTTGAGCGCAATGTTATCGTTAATCATATACATTTTAAAATTTAGTTTATTACACTCAATCGATAATCCGATTAACAGCAGTCTAAATAATAAATAATATTAATATTTTTACAATCGATAATTAGTCGTATTTTAAGCAGTGCTATCGATTGTACTACAATTGCAATTACGCTTCATTTCTTTGGCTTATTTAGCATATTTTCAATGCAAATTTTCTCAATGAAGGGGAAGAAGTGGAACTAGAAGAGAAAGCTGAGGATAACGAAGAAGCAGAAGCAGTAGACGAACGAGTAAATAAGAACTGAACGTGGAATTTATATCCCCGAGAAACCTTCGAATGATACCCCGCTATCCTTCACTCGGACTAAACATTTTCTCTACAATTATTTGTCTTAGTTTTTTGTTTTGCCATTTAATATTTTTACAATTTTAATGATGTGCAAATAGCGACGAGAGTCGAGCAACGAGAGACGAGAGACGAGAAACGAGAGAGAAGCAACAATGCGACGCAATTTAATCAAAATCAATGTAATTAAAATAAAGGCAAATAAAGGCGATTCCAAAAGAGGCTGCTTTATGAAGTGCCCAAAAGGGAGAGGGAGAGGAGCAGTGAGACAGAGAGAGAGAGAGAGAGAGAGAGAGGGGCAGTGGGAGGGGAAAGCAAGTAAAATCAATCAACGTTTAAATGTCAGAGACAAAACGTCAAAGTTGCTCGCTCTCTTTCTCTCTGTCTCTTCTCCAGTTCTCTCCTTCTCTTTTGCCAGCTCTCGACTAGTGACCAAGGCACGGTTTTAAATACGTTTTTTTTTTTCACGCTAGATCTGGCTGTTTTTGAAGAGCATTTGCTAGCTAAATTGTGGAAATTTCGTCAGCTTTTTTTTTTTCAATTTTACAAAAAGACAAGCTAAAATTGGGAACCATTATAAGCCTAAAATTATTTTAATCGATATTTGAGTGAAAATGCGCAAGGTAGCCTTATCTTGTTTTGGCATCAGATATATTTGTTTATTCTTTGTTATTTCATTTAAAAAGTGTAACATTATAGAGAAACTGTTACAAATTATTGTGGAGTAAAAATTTGTTTAAAAAGCATGAAAAACCTTCAAAATGACCAAGTTCTGTAAGCTTTATATTTGTACCCTTCCCGCCAGAAAAAGCTGTTTATTCTCAAAAACAGAAGTTGGCAACACTGACCAAGAAGCTGTCGCTAAAGCTGAAGCAAATTCTGCAGCCACCCGCTGCACTTCATATAACGATTCTCTCTCTCTCTCTCTTACTCTGTCTCTATATGTATATTTGTATTTCCCCTCGTTCTCGTTCTCTCCCGCTTTCTCCCTCTCTGTCTTCGTGGTGCGTCGCCTTGCTCTGTCTCTGCGGAATATGAAAATACATCAAAGTAGCCAGAGCACCAACAGCGACAACCTCATTCTCTTTGGCTCAACTCCCCTGCTCTTTACACATTCACATTCAGTCCGAGCCCCTCCCCTGCCCCCTCCCTTACAACCGTCGCATGCCCAACACCCTCTCTTCATTGTCCTCAATTTACATTTCGGGCAGCAAGAATAAAAAACACACACACACACACATACAAAAAGGGAATGCTTTTTATGCTCGCGCAAAGTGAAGCGTTTAAATTTTAATAAACCACTCATTTTAATTTTGATTGTCGCGGGGCATGGTCTTTGCAGGGTATCTACTCCTGCTCGGACACACGACAGACAGATGGACGACGGAAGGACGGACGGACAGGGTATTCCACCACACCGGTCAGTTATGCCCCGTCCGTTAGCCACCATTTTGTGATTGTTGCGCGGCGATAAACGATAAAAACCTTTCTGTCTGTCGGTCTGTCTCCCCTGTCTTTCTCATACATGCCACAGCAGCACTCACAGAGACTCATGAATGCATGCTAATTGATTCATATTCATTCATTGATTCTTATGCATTTTTAATGTAGTACTTATGGCAAATGCTGTTAGCTTGTTATCGAAAAGCAGGCAATTAGGCTGTATAATCAAAATTGTTATCGATAACTTATCGCATTTGTATTGCAAATTTATTTTTGAAAACTTTTATAAATGCGTTGCGCTTCTTATTTTAAGGATCAGAGCTAGTTATCGATAACTTATCGCACTTGTCTTGCTAATGTTTTTCTTTTAAATTTCTATAAAAATGTTGCGCTTTTTATAATTAATCGAAGCTTGTAATCGATACATTTTTGCACTTGTAGTGCAAATGCTGCGATCTTTCTTGATTGATCCACGCTTGTTATCTATAACTTATTGCACTTGCATGGCAATTGGCGCTAAAAAGTAGGCAATAAAATGGTTTCCCGAGTTTTATGAATGATAAAAACTTTTTATTGATAACTAATCGCAACTCTATAGAAATATGTGCTTAAGAATAGACAATAAATAGCTCAATGATCTAGGGATTTTGTTACCGGTAACAAGATTTTCAATTGATTTTTAACCGTTTTGCTATCGATAGCTTAAAACACCCGATAAGCTGGCAATAAAACTGCACTTGCTGTTTTATTGTATCGTTGTTCCCTTCGTAGGCAAAAGGCCAATTAAATTGATGGGAAATAGCCGATGCAGGCGTAGGGACGGACAGACAGAGGGACAGACTGTCGCTCAATCAAAATGCAATTATAAAATGCAAATTAAATAGAATTGCAAAATAAATATTTAATATTAATAATAGCAAATACAACTACAAAACAGCGCACAGAGTAAAAAGTGCAAATAAATATGCAATAATAAAACAAAGAGAGAGGGAGAGAAAAAAACAACAAACTGAACTGAAAATGAACAAAATGCAATAATAATGCAAAAATACAACTATAAATAAAATGCAATCGAAAGTCCGAGCTGGAATCTGAGTCCGAGTCCAAAAACAACAACAACAACAACTCAAATAAATTAATTAATAAAAGGCAATTGGTTTGCCATATCATGCGTCTGTCCGTCCATCCATCCGTCCGCCCATCCGTCCGTCCTTCCGTCAGTCAGTCAACCCGTGCTTTCCACCCCGCTTTCATTATTTAATTTTTGATTTAAAAAAATTTTATGTAAATATTTAATGCACTTTCATGGCATATGACGGACGCGGAAACATTCATCCAATATTTCCACCACCAACGCTTCCTTTGCCTTGGCAAAAAAAAATGATAATAATAAAAAAACAAAATAATAATAATAAAAAAATTGGTGGTCAAACAGTTGCGCTGCTGCGGCCAATATTTTTCAGCAGGGGATTACCAAAAATTGCACAAATATAATACATATAAATAAAGTTTACGCGCGCATCAGCAAATTTGTTTTTATTGCTTAAACTGCAGATTCTGTCCACCGACCAAAGAAAACCCAATTGTAATAAAATAAATGCAATACGAAAAGCCAACTGAATTGATGGGATTTATTTTAGTTAAACGTATTCTATTTTATTTCTGCAATTTTTATTTGGTTTTACTGTTTAATTATAGCATTTTTCTATTGTAACTTTTAGTTTAATTTTTTGATTTATATTATTGTATTATTGGTTTAAGCAATTTTATTTAAGCAATTTATATTTGATTTTAATTTATAATTTTAGCATTTTTCTGTCATAGCTTATAATTTAATTTTTTTATTTATTAGACCATTAATTTATTGATTATCAATGTAAATGTTTTTTTTGAGCTCATTTTATATATTATTGATATCATGTTTTGTTTAAGTTTTTTTTTATTATTATTAAAATTTTTTTTATTTTTATTATTATATTTAATTTTTTATTATTATAATAATTACTTTATTAATATTATTATGTGTTATTATTAGTTTGTAATTTTATTTATTATTATTATTGTAAATTTTTCTGTTATTTTCATTTGAATTCTTGTTTGATAAAAATGGAAGCGGACAAATTTGTCGCCTGTACTGGCCATATTGCCTTTTGCATGTCATTTTCATATGGTGTTGTTCTTGTTGCTCATGTTGCTGTTGCTGCTGCTGCTGATAATACATCAATTAAACGTAAAATTAAGTCAACTGTAATTAATACATATTAATGGCAATTTGTGTTAATTAAATGCTGCATCAATCTTGCACACAATCACCGCAGGTCGGTGGAAATGGAACAGTGTTAGAAAACGCGCTGATACTAACATTTTCATTTACATTTTTATTTCTGTCTCTATCTTCTGTCTCTCTCTCCCTCTCTCTTTCTCGCTCTTCTCTGTGCAATAAGCTTTAAAGTACTTAAATCAATCAACATTATTTCTGTTGACCAGCAGAGGCAGCGACTGCGACTGCGACGTCGACGTCGCCTCTCTTTGCATTTCGATCAATTTTATTAATAATTCAATCAGTCAAAATTTATTTGAAAGGCCCCAAAGGAAAACAAAAAAGTTTTTTTTTGTATTTTTTTTGCTCGTTTTTGCGGCTGTAACTGCGCCCACTGCGACGTCATTCTTTCTTTGCTTTGATTTTCCCGCCGTCGTCGTCGTCGTCGTCGTCGCCATCGCTGAGTTTTACAGCGAGAGAGCGAGCGTATTAGAGATGGGACACGTGCGTTTCTCCGAGAGGCCCCCCTTACCCCCTTTCGTAATACAGTAGAATCCGGTTATAACGACGCCGCTTATAGCGTCCGTCCGGTTATTGCGTCGAAAACTCGATGGCTTGGTTGGTCCCCATACAAACTTATATGAAAGGGTCTCCGCTTATAACGTCTCCGCTTTTAGCGTCAAACCGCTTATAACGACGAGATTTTTCACAATTCAACCGGATATTGCGACGTGCCGAACAAAAAAAAAACTTTAAAGAGGAAAATTTGATTTCTTTAACAATGCTAAAAGAAGCAAACAAAATCATGGATTTTGCGTTTTTTCAATACGAAAAAGAAACAAAATCATGGATTTTGTCTTCCGGATATAACGACGTAAAATCGTCGGCCCCTTGAAAGTCGCTATAACCGGATTCTACTGTATTACATTTTTTGTTTTGATTAAAAAATTAATTTGTTTTATTTTAAAACCTATTACAAACATGGCATCCATAAAATAAAAAACAAAAATTTTTTTTTTCTCCTTTCGGATAGTGCGTCTTCCGGATATAACGACGTAAAATCGTCGGTCCCTTGAATGTCGCTATAACCGGATTCTAATGTATAATGTTAGTCACGAGCCAAAAACAAATTGTCGAAAATCCGACGTATTGTCACGATCGTACCACATTCTACAATTTTCGAACTGGTTCGATTTAAACCCTTTTTGTAGTAAAAATTATTTTCACAAAGCAAGTGAATAATACATAGCAGAGTTGAAAACGATTATTTCTGATAATCAAGGATAAGCTGACCTTTCGTGTTTATTGCGACCCTAAAACTTTGACCACGAAGCTCAGAGCTTTAAAAAAGAGGCACGCGTGACACGAGGCGGCCGGTGCTCATCTCTAGAACGAGGCGAACGCGACGGTAGCGAAAGATGAAACGCCAAGCAGTTCAGTTCAGTTGAGTTATTTGCACAGCGTAGTAAGAAAAGAAGAAGAGGCCGAAGAAGATGAGAAGGAGAAGCAGAAGGAGATAGAGATGGAGATGCACAGAGACAAAGAGGGGAACAAAAACAAACCGCAACGTAACGAAAGCAAATCAAAACGACAAACAAAACAAAACGATATGCGATGCGATGCGACGCGCCATATAAAATATATATATATATATATATATATATATAGGTATATGTATATATATAGAGAAAATATGAAATAATTCCATTAGTACAATTTCTTTTGCAAGTACAAAGAGTAAACAGCAGCAGCAATACAGCCGAAGGGGGAAGGAACGGAATGCGAAGGAGTAGGGGGTGCCAACTGAACGTGCGTGTTTGACGTGTGTGTGTGTGTGTGTGTGTGTGTAATGTGTGTGAGTGTGTGTGTGTGAGCGTCTATATCGTTTTGACCTACTGAGCAAATGACCAGCTTCCAATCTCCTTCCCCCCACCTGCTTATATTTGCAATTTAATTTAAGCAAATGCAAATAATAAACAGAAATTAAACGCTCCATGTCTAGTATAGCTACATATCTCTAGTATATCCACATATATCTATACATATATCTATATCTGTTAACTCGTTGCCCTTCGCCTTAACTCAGCTGCAGCAGCAGAAAATTTCTGCACAAGTTACCAAAAATGTATTTAACTTTCAATTAGACAATTGAAAACAAAACTCTGTAGTTGTGGCAATTATATTGTTGCATGCACACACACAGACACAGACACAGACACACACACACATACAACTGCAGGCATGCACTGCTTGCATACTGCTTGCATAGAAACTGCTTCAAAAAATTTATTACAATTCCAATTTATGCCAGCGCTGCACAATCTCTTTCACTCTCTCTCTCTCTCTCTCTCTCTGTCTTACACTCCTTCTCTATGCACTATGGGCAAAAATATCTCGTTTATTATTACATTAATTAATAGCTCGAGATCGAATCAATATATATCGCTCGTTTACCAGAAGAGTGTCATAACATCAAAAAACGTGATTTTTGAGTTTAATGATGCAGTAATGCACTTCGTTGGATATTAATCTATGTTGTGTCAAAATTTCATTATCCTATCTTCAATACACACAGCGTGAGAAGAGAATATGTCGCTCCACCTTGTATAGAGATACACGGCGCTATGAAAACTCTAATATCAACGCGATTTATCTCGAAACGCTAGCTTGTTTTGCAGTTAAAATGATCAGCTCTTCTGCGTAAACGAGCGATATATCATTAATAGTAAATTCTTAGAACATTTTTTAACATACAAAAGAATTACGTTTATTTCGAATTTCAGATACAACTCTGCACTTCAATGTACTTCAATCAGGCTAAGATCGAAAAAACTATTATTCACCATAATATTATGGATGTCTTATAATACATGATTTATAAGAACATGCATTATCAATTGCATCAATAATCAACACAACCTATCAAAATACTAGCTACGTCTTTTCGCGGGAAGGGCTCAAAAACTATAGAATAAAAAATTTTTTTTAAATAATTAAAATAAATGATTTGTATTTAATAAATAATATATAGAATAAAAAAATATAATAACATATTATACATCATATATAAAGAATATTAAAAATACTGAAAATTGGCAGCACTGCTTTGAACACATTTCTTTTCAAAAATACCGCTAACAACTGCTGGGGTTAACAGCTGTTAAGTTTTGCTGTAATAACACATTACAGCTTAATGTTATAGAAAAATGTATTAATGACAATAAAGTGTTGTTTCTACCCATAGTGCTTTGGCTCGTTTTGAGTGTGTCTGTGTGTGTCTGTGTCTGTGTGTTTATCGTTTACACGACGACCACAATTCAAACAACAAATTCAATCAAATTCACTAACAGCATTTAGCAGCAGCAACAACAGCAACAACAGCAACAAGAAGCAGAAGAAGGGCCAATTAAAAAATATACGACGCGCGCACAAAAGTAGGCAACAGAAGCAGCAGCAGCAGCAGCAGCAGCAGAGCGTCAACAGCGAAGCACGCTAATTAGCACCATAGGGAATTTACGCTGGCAGCACAAAAAAAGCAGAGCAGGAGAGGCAGAGAGATGGAGAGAGCGGGAGAGCGGGAGAGCGCGACAGAGAAAGAGAAAAACTTGCGTAAGCGAAAGACAGCGGGCAAAGGCAGCAAGAAACTTCGCAGTCAACTTGTGCAAACATCAAAGAGCGAGGCGGCAGCGACGTCGGCAGCGACGTCGACAGCGGCCGCAAGGAATTATGTGCATAAATGCCGACAACTATGCGGGCTGAAGGCGACGACACACACACACACATGTACACACTCACACTCACACACACACACACGCTTGACGTCAAACACATGTTCGCAGTCAGCGGGGGCATTTTGTCGACTCTTCCGTATTCGAATCAATTGAACGGACTCACTAAAATGAAAATGAACGAACTAGATCTTTAAATCCCATTCACTGTTGCTTTGAATCTTATTCACTTTCGCTTTGATTCACATTTAACGACTCCTTAAATCTTATTCACTTGCTCTTTGAATACTATTCACTGACTCTCATCACTGACTCTATCCCATTCACTAACTCTTTATATCCCATTCACTAACTCTTTGAATCGCGTTCACTGATTCTTTACAACAACAAATTGATGGATGGAACTAAATCCTGGAATTAAAAAAAAAAACAACAATATGATGAAACATAATCCTCAAATTGAACTAAAACATATAGAAGAATAGAACCAAATCCTGAAATTGAACTAAAAAATGTTGAAGAACGGAATTAATCCTAAAAACCAATTGAGAGATGAAATGAAATCTTTAAAATGAACTATAACAAATTGAAGGATGGAACTACAACCTTAAACTGAACTAAATCTAATTAAAGAATGAAACTCAATCCTAAAATTGAACTAACACATATTGAATAATAGCACTTAACTCTCAAATTAAACTGAAACAAATTAAAGGATGGAACTAATTCCTTAAAATCGCACTGAAACAAATTGAAGGAAGTACAATCTCAAACTGAACTAAATCTGTTTAAAGAATGGAACTTAATCCTGAAATTGAACTAACACATAGAACAAACTCCACAGATCGAACTGAAACAAATTAAAGGATGGAACTAAATCCTCAAAATCGCACTGAAACAAATTGAAGGAAGTACAACCTCAAACTGAACTAAATCTGTTTAAAGAATGGAACTAAATCCTAAAATTGAACTGAACCAAATTAAAGAATGCAACTAAAACCTCAAACTGAACTATAACAAACTGAAGGATGGAACAACAACCTCAAACTGAACTAAATCCAATTGAATAATGGAGCTATATACTGAAATTGAACTAAAAAGTATTGAAGAATAAAACTAAATCCTCAAATGGAGTTATAGGAACTTGAACTGTAACAATTTGAAGGACAAAACAAAATCCTCAAACTGAACTATGAAGCACAACTCTGGTAGGCAGGCAGGCAGGCGGGAAGGAGGCAGAAAGGCAGCGAGTGCCGTAGCAGCCAGCATATGTACGTATGCATGTAAATGTATATAATTGTAAATACAGTTAATATGAACGTGGCGACGCCGCTGCCGCTGCTTCTGCTCAGTCGCTACGTTTGGCACTTTTAATTTACGAAATGGTGTTGATTTAACAGCGCGCGTTGCTTCTAGCAGAGTTGTGGGTGGCAGTTGGGATGAAGGGGGGCATGGGGGCAGGGGGGCGTGTGCTGGCTGGCTTGAGTTGGCAGAGAGCGAGAGCGTAAGTCCAGCGCGTGGGCACAAAAGAAAACTTGTAAAATACTCGGGCAATTGTTTGGCAGACCAAACAAGCATCATTATTAAGCATCGTCATCATCATCATCATCATCATTATGCAATTTGCTTGTTGTTTTTATACCCTGTACCCGTTGAAAAATGGCAAAACCAGGGTTAATAACTTTGTGCAGCTGCATGTGACAGGCAGAAGAAGGCGTGGCAGATCTCATAAAGTGTATATTCTTGATCAGGTCAAGGAGCCAAGTCGATTTTGCACTCTGTTAGTCTATCCGTCGGTATTCACGCTGAGATCTCGGAAACCATAAGAGCTAGAGCAGCCATTTTGGGAATGCAAATAGGTGTACTCCATACGCATATCAAGTTTATTTCAATTATTGGATGCCTTGCCATATTTACGCTTTTTTAATCGATTGAAAGCACATAACCAGCGTAATATTGAGCATAGAAAGTTGTCGTCCTCTGTACGGACAAAAACATTAAGAAGAAGCATTACTGCTGCGCTTCGTATGATGCACTATAAATTTTTCAAAGTTATATTGAAAATTTAAATTATATCATTAAGTTATATAAAAACTTTAAATTATATATAACAAATATTTTTCAATTATATTTAAAATATTTGCAAATTATTTTTTAAATTTTTTTAAATTACACTTAATATTTAAAATATGTTTTTAAATCAAATATAAAATTATTTTTTTTAATATATTTGAAATATAGGGTGCAGTTTGTTTTACAGTAGGGCGCGTCCGACTGATCGGCTGCGTGCTTACTGCTTGTTAAATGATTTTCACTGATTAATAAAAGTTGCTGCCCATGCGGCTCACACACACACACACACACACTCGCACACACAGATAGAGACAGAGACAGAGAAAGAGAGAGAGACAGACAGCAGCGCCAGCGATAATCAAAAGGGTGTGCAATTTTAATTGAGCAATTTAATTACATATGTAAGCAAAGGCACAAGAGAGACGGCCAAGAGAGAGAGAGAGAGAGCACAGAGAGTCGGAGAGTGCACATAATTAGTGTGTGTGTGCGTGTGTGTGCCTGTGTGTGTGGGAGAGAAAGAGAGAGCAGTAGCTGAGGCAGAGTCTTTATTTGAGTTCGTGTTCGGTATTTAGGTTTAAGTTTATAATTAGTTTGTCAGCGCCTCCGAATAGGCAATGCAACGCTCGCTTTTAGCGGCTTTTGTTGTTGGCTTAAAGCGGTGCAAGCAGCTCACACACATACACACACACACACACACACACACACAAGAGTTACGAGCACAAAACTTGGATTGATATAACGTAAAACGAATAATATAAAATAGTTTAGAATAAAGTAGTATAAAAGAAAATAATATCAAATAAATATAATATTAGATTGAATAAAAATTGTAATACAGAATACAAATAAATTAAATTAAATAATAATACAATAAATAATAATACAATAAATAATAATACTGTATAATAATATAAATAATAATACAGTATATAATAATAATAATAATAATAAATAATAATAATAAATAATAATAATAATATTAATATTAAATATAAATAATAAAAATAATACAGAATACAAATAATAATATAATATAAAACAAGCAAACGGGTAATAATTTCCAATCAATAAAATAAATAATATTAAATAAATTTTATTAGTTAACGAATTTAATAAAAAAAAAATAAAACATTTTAGATCAAATAAATAAAATAATTAATGTTTTATATAAAATTCCCAAATTTTATTTATTATTTGTGGTGCAGTAGAGCAAACTTATGAAAGGGTGGTTATTTATTTAATATTAATAGAATAAGGTAATAAATATAGAAAATATATTTTAATAAATAAATGAATAAATATTAAATATAAATAAAAAAAATTATATTTGAATAAGTAATAAATAAAAAATTAACAAATAAATAAAAAAGGGGAAAAACAAAATCAAAAACCACTTTGGATGTCCTGCAACAATTCTTGTTATTATCGTATTTTTCTCAACAAAAAACAGATCTTTTGAGCGCTTGCTAAAGTCCCTCTCTCTTTCTCTCTCTCTCTCTCTTTCTCTCTGTCTCTGTCGCTCTTAGTTATTTGTGTTGATTGTTGTTGTTTAACTGCGTGTGTGCGAGGGGCACATAGTCCCGTTGCTTTGCAATGCACTGAGCAAATGAGCAAATGTGAGTAATTATGATTTGCTAATTAGCAAACACGGCGTGCACGTTACGTATACCTAGATACGTAGATACGTAGCTACGTAGATACGTAGAGCCGCAAAGCTGCCAGAGACGCAGCAAAAAGCCAAAAACGCGAATTTGCCAATCTGCTGCCCACCCCTGCCCCTGCCTCTCAGCCTCTGGCCAACCCCCTCTGCCACTGTCTCTGCCTCTCCGATGGTTTTTGGTCAGCATCAGTGTTGGCAGTTTTTATTTATTTTTCAAGCCTCTTTTCGTGAATAACACCAAAAAAAAAGCCAAAAAATAAAAAATAAAAACAAAAACAGAAAAAAGTCAAGTTATTCTCAAGTATATAATTTAAACCAAACATGTTATGGCTAACTCTCAAGCTAAATATTGGCAATAGTTTTATAATTCTTGCTTATTTTAGCATGATTTTAGATTAAAGAAAAAGCTGAAGTATTTTTAAAATGTAAAATTTATATTGACAAAAAATTGCTCCTCTTACACTAATTTCATATTTAAATAACGAATTCAATAAAAATTTATTATTAGAGTATTTTCAAAATTTATCCAAAATTCTCACTTGTCGCAGTTATAAAATTTCTCTAGCAAATGCACTTCGAAAACAGCCAAATTTGGCGGGGAAAAAATTGGCGAATTTGGCAACAGTGGCGTAGGTCCCACTGCCTGCTCCTACCCCTGCCCCTGTTGCTGCCCCTCTGTCACTGCCATGGCTTTTGGTCAGCACACAAAATGCAGCTAATGCCAGAGAGCGGGGGAGCGCGGGGAATGCGGGAGAACGCAAGTGTGCATGAGAAATCAAGGGGGGTGGCGTAGGGGCCGAAATAGAGCGACTAGCGAGTGTAAGTCTATTAATTAGCTGCACCTCTGCAGCGTTGTTGTATTCCCAATTCGTTGCTCGCTTCCTCTCCCCCTCCCCCCATCTACCCCTCTCCCCTCTCTCTCTCTCTACGCTCTGCTACCAATACAATTTGCCGTTACATTTGCAACAAGGATTTGCGCATCAAATTCGCTAATTGTTTTTGCCTTATACACGCTGTTTGTGTGTGTGTGTGTGTGTGAGCCAACACTTGCTTCGGCTGTGTGTGTGTGTGTTAGTGGAGACGAGGGGGGTAGGGGTAGCGGGGGGTTGCAAACAATTAGCGTAATTTCAATTTTGTTCAAAATTTCATAAGCAGCCGCCGTCGCACTTTAACTCCCACAGCTGCCGCCGTTTATGTTTGTCAGTTGCAATATCACTAGTCCTGCCCCTGCCCCTCCCCCACCCCCTCACAAACACACACTTCATACGCCTCTGCCTTGCAGTCACCACATAGCCGTAGCCATAGCATACTTTTGTGCGCGCATTTGACAGTTGCCCGCAAAATGAACAGAACTTAAAAATAAGCTGAAGAGATAGGTACTAAGAGCAACTATAGCAACTAGATACCCTGTAATAAATATGCATGGCCTGTGGATGTATTAATATACTCAAATATATATCAATATTCACAAATATATCCCAAAATACATACCATAAAATTCAAATATATCGAAATATATATTTCAATATAAATATACAAATATATTTTAATATATCCCAACATATTCCGAAATATACTAATATATTTTAATATATTCCATAATGTATCCCAATATATTCAAATATATCGCAATATATTCCAATATATCCCAACATATTCGAATATATCGAAATATATCCCAACATATCCCAATATATGTATCTAAATATATCGCAATATATTCGATAAAAACCCAATATATTCCAGTATATCGAAATAAATCCAAATAAACACAGCAATCTCGTAAACTATAATAACGACATACACAAATTTGAAAATTTGGGTTCTCCTAGGCTGTCAGCAGCTCAGGTTGTTATTAAACTTTTATTGGCTATTCCAGCATGCCCTGCCGCAAGAAGTGCAGGGTATCTATGCGCAACTATGTTATTTACTATCATAATTATACGAATTACAGTTATTATGACATGGTGAGTGCCGGCCGCATCAATCAGTGACGAGTTGAAGCTCATTTACACACATTTAACAGCCTAAACTCTCTACCAACCACACACATACAGCTACAGAGATAGGGTATACACTTAGAAAAAATATGGGATTGACATTAAATTAAGTGCAAATAATGCATAGGAGAACCTATATACAGAAAATGGTTTCTCTAGATCTTAGAGTTTGGGGGATCATCAAACGAACAGACAGAGAGACGGACAGACGGATCTTCATCCTGAACAGCATATATATAGACATTTTTTTAAAAAACAAGGTCTAAATAATAAGAATAATATGTAAAAAACGATCTCTAATGAAGTATTTAAGTTTCGAATCAAGAATTAACCTGGCTCATCGACACCGGAAACTATTGATGCAAGTACAAAAGCTCTTGATTTTTCTCTCAGTGTAGGGACAAGAGCGGGCAAGTGGTAGGTACCCAATGCGGCTCTCGTGTGTTAACAAATTTCAGTTTTTGGCGCCAGAGCGAGCAGCTCTCGGTGCGCTGGTTCTTTATTTCTATTTTGATTTTCGTTATTTTTTGGGCGCTGCTACTTTTTGTTTTCGTTGTGTGTGTTTGTGTGTCCATGTGTGTGTGTGTGTGTGTGTGGGGCACAAAAAGAATTTTTAACTAACGGCAAATGGCTGTTGATTTGAGTAAAACGACGGGGGCACACACAACAAGCAGGATAAAACAGTAGCTGGGCTTAGTGCTTTAGCCTGTTCCTGCCCCCCTGCCCCCTGCCCCCTGCCCACTGTTCCCTCTCCTCATAGCAGCTGCGTGCTGCTCTGCCCCATCCCCTCCCTTTTTATGCCCATAGCTGCAGCCCCCTAAACCCCATAAAGGCTAAGCCACTGCCTGTCAGTTTAGCCTGGAAAGTTCAATTGCAATCTTGTTAGCGCTGTTGCTTCTCAGCTGCAAGAGCATGATGGGGGGAGCGGGAAGAGGGAAGAGAGAGAGAGGAGAGCATGCTTTGACTAAACTCCAGGTTTGTGTGTGTGAGAGAGGGAGAGATTGGTAAAGAGAGAAGGAGAGGAGAGAGCGTGTGTATAACTGCTGTTTTTAGCCTGGTTTATTAATGTTGACCGTCAATTATGTTTTAATTGTCATAAAAGGTTTTCCGCTGCGCCTTTGCCCGGATTGAGTTCAGCTGACGGAGAGGGGGTTGCAGACAGAGAGTGGTGGAGAGGGAGGAGAGCTGCAATATGCCACTGCAGCATACGGCTATGGATTCACATGTGATGCGTGCAGTGTTGCCAGTTTTCACAGAGAAAAAATATTTTTTTTTTTGCGTAATTGTAACAAAAATGTGCCCATTAAAAATAAAATAAAATAGAAATCAGCTAAATTATATTTAATATAACGAAATAAATAAATATCAATCAACTTAATGATATTAGACCTATAATTTTTGCTTATTTAAACAAGAATTTTGTAAGAAAGAGCTGAGAAAAAGCTGAATTATTATTGAAAATGCTATTGAAAACAGCCAAATCTGGCGGGAAAAAAACGAATTTGGCAACAGTGGATGCGTTTTACCACGGGTTATGTCTCTGACAGAGAGAGATAGAGAGCGAGACCTACACCCACTCTCATGCTCTCTCTCTCTCTGTATTTCCCCCTTTCTCTCTGTGCACACACAATAAAATTCAACTGGGATAAGCTACATCAAAAAGCGACAAGATAGCAAAAGTGGCTGAGGTTAAAGGCCAGAGCGTCCAAGAAGGGGGCTAGAGAAGGCGGCAGAGCAGAGGAGAGAAGAGAGAGAGAGGGGGCCAATGGAGAGAAGAGAAAGAGAAGGGTGTATAACTGATGCTGCTGTTGCTGCTGCTGCTGCAAGCCAAGCGGCTGCTTGTCAACATGACCAAAAGGCTCAACAGCAGTTTTACAGTCAATATATCTATATAAATGTATGTGTGTGTGGGTGTGTGTGTGTGAGTTTGTATCTGTGTGACAAAAGCCAACAGTTGACAGCAGCAGATGTGTGCGTGTGTGCGTGTCTACTGCAGTCGCTTCATTGGCTGCTGGCAGGTAAAATGCCAACTTTCTGCAAAGATCAGCAAAAATGCCGCCCACACTTCACACATACACACGCATACAACTGTAATAAAGAGAGACAGCGAGAGAGAGCGAGAGAAAGAAAGAGAGAGAGAGAGAGAACAACAAGCGAATCGAAGCTAATTGCGCAGAGCTCTTAGCCGTCGCGTTAATTGAATTGAATTGCAGCTGTTGCAAACTGCTAAGGCTAAGGATTTTCGGCCCCACTGTGCCACAGTGGGCATAGCGACTATAATTTCTGTCCCTCATAGAGACACCAGATTTAGTTTGTAAGTTATCCTATGCAGTAAGAGATCAAATTTATTTTTAATTTTTGATACTTCTATCGTTTACCTCGATAACACCAAAATTTCCATTACGATGGAATAAGAAACAGCAAAGATATGCAACAGACAATTTGCTTAAGTGATGAGGGTGTTGAGGGAATAGTTAGAATTGGCGAACGCTGTGTCTCCATAAATAAAAGTTAATAAATAACTCATATTATTATCGATATATAACGATCGCCTTAATAGAAGCAACTATCGATGAACTTCTTAATTTAAATGACCTATTTAATAAATATTTAAACAATAGTGCGTGAACAATATAGAACAATAATTATCGACATGTTATTGACAAGTGTTATAAGATCGATGGGCAAATAGGCATTTTCAAACGTCATATACATATATCGATAAATATTGAATGGAACAGCAGAGAATCCCGATTTGCAGACGTTGAACATAATTAAGATGAATAATGAGCGAACTGAAAGCAGTGCAGGATAATAATAATAATAGCAGACTAAAGAGTAGAGCAACAGAGTGTGCGAAAGAGAGGGAGGGAGAGAAAGAGAGAGAGAGAGACCGGGAGAAACGGACGCTTGTGGGATTAATGCAGCATTTAACAAATGTGACAGATTGACGACGACAGCAGAACGTAACAACAAATGCAATCAGGAAACTGACGTAGCTCAATGCATGTGTATGTGTGTGTGTGTGTTTGAGCAGGTGTGTGTGTGTGTGTATGTGTAGTGTGTGTATCTGCCGATTGTTTTACAGTTATCTTTACCATTTCAATGCGTTTGAATACCCTGCAAATGTGAGAGTTAATCTCAGTGTACCTGACTAAATTGGAGTATAATACTAGTATTATGACATATATACCTATAGAGCTATCTATATAATTAAACAAATATAAGCCAACAAGTGAATATAGCAAAATTGGGCTTGTAAAATTAGTGGTATTTGGTATGTTTGTGACATAGAAGTCAGCTGTGAAAGAGCCCCACGTTGGGCGCCAATTTTATTTTAGTTTATTTATTGCTGTAAATACAGGGTATAATTCAGTGCTAGCGGCGAGTAAGGCACATTATTATTTTTACCAGTGTATTGGCCAATTTGCGAAATTTATTTTTTGCCTACGTTGTGATTATTTATTCAAAATGTTGCATGAACGCAGTCAGAGCAGCAGCAGCAGCAGCAGCCAGAGAGCGAGCAAAATAAAAATATAAATATGCAAATAATAATAATAATATGATATGAAAAAAAAAAACGAAAAACAAAATGCAAGCGATAAGAAATTAAATGACCAACAGACAGATGGACAACGGCATTTATGCATGGTGAGCGCACATTTATAATTACATTTCGAAATAAATTTAATTAAAATTGCTAACGGTTGATTGAAGCTTAATCGGAATGGACGGCGGCAACTTAATTAAATTAGCCTATCAATAAAACACACACTAAATGAACGCAACGGAAGCGGTGCGGTAAGGGGGGGGGGGGGAGATCAGAGATAGAGCAGAGAAAAGGCCAAGCCAGGTAAGGCAAATAAAACGACCAAAAACTGACCGATTGACCATATCTGGAAAAATGCATCTTTTTGCTGCCTGGCTGCCACTCCTCCTCCCCCCCCCACTCCTCCTCCCGCTCCTTCTACACATCAATCCATTCACAGACATTCAAACATTTTTTGACAAATTTGTCGCAGAGCAAATAAAGCCAACGACAAGGGGGAATAAGGCCAAAAGGGCTGAAGCGATTGGCTCAGTTGGGGGCGTGGACAAACAAATACAACCGATCAGCAACAGCAGCAGCGGTAATTAAAAGCCAACCAAATGTCCAAATACCAAAGCCACACAAATAAAACCCACACACACACACACACAAAACATAAGCAAAATGACGATGGAAATCTTGGAAAAATAAGTATACCTAGCACACAAAAAAAGAGGCTATACGAATTCCAACTATGCAATTGTTAGATACTCTTAGCTTGGCAGTTTTTTTAGAATTCCGAAAATTACACAACACTGGCGTACACAATATTGTCCAACACTAATAGGAAATGTTTGAATCTTAATATTGTAGAAACATAGTTTCTGTCTAAGATCACAATTATCGACTATTGCATGTTTTTCTCCGACTTTAATAATTATTATTATTCTTATTTATCTCCTATTATTTCGTTTTTCAACACTGCCATAATTTCTTTATAATTATATATATTTTATTACGAGTATTACTGGTGGTTATGGCGGAAATTTGTTTTAAAATGTATTTCATTCATTTCGAAAATTGTCACATTTTCAACACTGGTTAGTAATGTTATAGTGTTGCCCAACACTTTTTTTAAATTTGTACATACGAGTTTTATAAAATGGACGACTTTTAGGAACCTCAGATATGATATTAAATTGCATCTTGTATCGATAAGTTATCGTTATCGTTATAGTTATCGCAGCAGGAGTGCGAACTCCATTTTATAGTTAGAGTATGTTTAAATAGCAAGCTAATAGTTTCACGCACACAAAGGCAGGTAGATAGAGCCCACACACACACACGCACACACACACACACTGAATCAACACACACATACGTACGTAGGGACTTGTATGTAAATATGTGTTGGTTATGCCCGCAAATCAATTAAGTCGATTGAGGCGCCGCTTTTTGGGCATAGGACACAGACTAGCTTGCCAACAGAGAGTCACGTAGATGGACAAAGAGAAAGAGAAAGAGACCGAGAGAGATGAGAGAGATGAGAGAGATGAGCGAGATAGAGAGATGGCTCTTGATGTGGAAATGCATGTTTTGAAACGCTAAGCTAAAAGGCAAACAGATTTCATTTCAGCTCCACAATGTGAACTATCCCGAATTCCCGTTCACTCTCAAAGCAAATGCTTCGCGGTTTTTTCCTTTTGATTTTCCCTTTTTTTATACTTGCCAAATTTTTGCTTTTTTGCGTAAGAAAATAAACGTTGATGTTTAAATTAAATATCAAGCTGTGACAAATTTCTAACGAATTGCAGAGTTTTTGGCATTCAAATAATCTGGTTTAATTTGCGTAAAATCAAATTAAACGTAAAATGCCAAAAGTTGTCATAAAATTTAGTATTTTTATTTTATATTGTTATATATTAATTTGTAATTATTTATTAAGATCAGTAAACTAAGTAAAATTTAATTACAAATGTGGTTTTTCATATTACTTATTTATATTAATATATTTGTCGAAAATTAATATATATTTTTTATATTTTACAACCCTTATTTTTCGTTATTTATTTTTTTAAGTATTTATTTATTTGCTTAAATAATGAATTTTTTATTTATTTATTATCCATTAAATGAATAAAAAGAGGGTTAATTTTAAATTAGTTTTACTTTTAAATATATTATTGTATTTTATTCTTAATTTATTTATGTATACAATTATTTTTTAGTATAATTATATTATTTACTTTTTTGTTATTTAGTAAAATTCTTTATTAAATAGTATTAATTATTCCAATTAGTTTACTGCTTATTATAAAATCATTTTTTAATATTTATATTATATCCTTGGATATTTTTCAAAATTTATTTATACTATTATTATTTATATTGATTTTATTAAATATTTTTTAATTATGTGCCAAAAACCTGGAGCCCCAAATAAGTAGGCAATACATTTTGTGATCATGGCTGACGGGCATTATGCGCTGTCAAGTAGGCTATAGATTGTATGGGATGGAATGTGCATGTATTTTATGCTATATACGATAGTTAATCGCATAATCAGAGAAACAACAAGCAATTAAACCAATCCAACGGATGCACAGCAAACAAAACGAGGCAAAAAGCCAAAGGCAAATGCTCGCCAGGCAGCCGAAGCAGCAGCAGCAACAGCAGCAGCAGCAGCAGCAGCCGAAGGACACACAGCTGACAGAGCTCACAGGGCTGTCTGTCTATGTGTGTGTCTGTGTCTGTGTGTGTGTGTGTGTGTGTGTGTGTGCGTCTGTATTGGGCTGTTAGCCTGGCTATAAAACGCGACGAACGCCACGAGACGGCCATCAGTTCGAATTGGAGTTTAACACGTGACGGATCGCATTGTTGCTCGCGTCTCGCGTCTCATTCCGTCTCGTTCTTTTTTTTGGCCCAACTTTTTTTGAATGTTTACAAATTGGTTAACTGGCAGCAGCAGCAGCAGCAGCAGCAGCAGCAACAATGTCAGCAGCCGCCTGGCAGCAACAACAACCGCCAGCTGCAGCACAATGAATGCAGTTGCTGCTGCCGCTGCCGCTGCTGCTGCTGCTGCCGGCGTTGGCGTTGGCGTTGGCGTTGGCTCCGTGGCAAGCGTCATGTCCACGCCCCCCGATGTCATCCTCGAAGTTGGCCCAGCGCCCAGCAGCGTGCGCTTTGTGGCCCATGCTTTGGTCCTGGGCATGCACAGTGGGTATCTGCGCTCTGCCATACGCATGGACGAAGCGGCAACAACAGCAGCAGCAGCGGCAGCGGCAGCAACGACAAATGTTGCAGCTGCGGCAGCAACCGTTGGCAATGCGACGCCAGCAACAGTTGCTGTGGGCGGCGAGCTGCTGCTGTATTTGGGCAATGTGACCGCCGAGCAATTTGCCCCACTGTTAACCTACATGTACACGGGCTACTTGGATCTCAATGTGGATAATATATTCGCTGTGCTGCTTGCCACGCACGTGCTGCACATGCCACGCGCTCTGGAGATTTGTCGGTACGCACAACAAACAGCAAACAAACAACAGACAAACAAAAAACAATCAAAAAGCAAACAAACAAGAAAATCAACCGGAAAAAAACTCTACTTTAAATTTATTTTAATTAATTGCAAACATAATATCCATAAATAATATGCAAAATAAACTAATATTTAATTTAAATCCACTAAATTAAAAATTAAAATCAAATCCGAAATTACAACAAATCTTATAATTTGTAATTCAATTACAATTTTTATTTTTCAAAACTGCTAAAACCGGTTGAAATTTAATTGATATTTCAATTTTTTAAGAACCTTAAATAATAATAATAATTTAATTAATTCTTAATAATTTATTAATTGAAAACATAAATTGAAATTCAATTAAAATTTCTTTTTTGGCAAAAAGAATTTTAGAAAATCTAAAAATCTTAAAAAAAAAACCGTTAATGAAATATATAAATAAATTTTTAAATTTTAAATGTCAAAAAAATATTTTTATCTTAAAATATTTATTTTATTTTTTTTTTACTGTCAGCTCGTTTTTGGCACGCGCTCAAACCGAGGGATATCTAAATGGAGTTACCGCTGCCAATCATCAGTTGTCGCTGCCGCCAATGACGGCAGCTGCTGCTGGTGTTGCAGGTGTTGCTGCGGGTGGCAGCAGCAACAGTTGCAGCAAGATCATACGTCCGATTGCCAGCAAGGCGACAATGCCAAATTTTTGCTTTCTGCCAGCGCCAGCAACAGTTGCTGCTGCTGCTTATGTGCCGGCCGATAGCGACATGTTGCAGCTGCACTTGACAGCAGAGATGCAGCAGCAACAGCAGCAACCACAGCAGCAACAGCAGCAGCAGCAGCAGGATGAAGAGGAGGATGTGGAGGTGTTTATCGATAGCAATACGGCAACGGATAATGAGCTGGAAGCGGATATGGATACCGAGGATTGCAACGTATCCGTGGTGAGCTCATTGGCCAGCAGCAGCGCAGCCAGCAGCCTCAATATCGAACGCATCGACAGCAAGGCGACAACAGCAACAGCTACCCCAACAGCAACCGCAACAGTTGCAACAACAACTGCAGCAACAACAACAGCAGCAACAGCAACAGCTGCTGCCAAGAGTATTGCCAGCAACAGCAAGCCACGTCGCAACAACAGCAGCAACAACAGCAGCAACAGCGCACGCAAACGCAACAATTGCCGCGGTGCAGCAACGGCAACAA
This sequence comes from Hypselothyrea guttata, assembly GCA_035045125.1. Classification (NCBI taxonomy): domain Eukaryota; kingdom Metazoa; phylum Arthropoda; class Insecta; order Diptera; family Drosophilidae; genus Hypselothyrea; species Hypselothyrea guttata. The sequence goes on from JAWNNJ010001469.1 coordinate 116,834, forward strand.
CTGCAACAGCAACTGCAACTGTTGCTGTGCAACAACTGGAAACAGCAACAGCAGCAAGCAAATTCATTATCGATGTGGCCAGCTGCGATGGACCCGTGCGCTTTAGACGCATACTAAACACGGCCTACAGCAGCAGCAGCAACAGTTGCAACAACAACAACAACAGCAGCAGCAGCAATGGCAATGCAACAGCAACTGAGGAGCTGCAACGCACACAGCAAAGCGTCAGCTTTTCCTTTCAGCAGCAAATGGCGCGCGCCATCAGCAGCCAACAACGACAACAGCAACAGCAGCAACAACAGCAGCAGCAACAACAGCAGCAACAGCAGCAGCAGCAGCAGGAGAACGAATTGCAGACAACAGGCAGTGTTGCTGCCAAGACAACAGCAACTGTTGCTGCCACACGCAAGCCAACGCAGCATCAAGAGCTGTTCGTGTGCGTGTACTGCAAACATACATTCAAATCGCAATATTGCTATCAGAAACACGCCAAGCGGCATCTCAATCCGCTGAGTCTGGACAAGAAGCTGAGCGAGACGCACAGCAGCAACAGCAGCAGCAACAACAACAGCAGCAGCAGCAACAACAACAACAACAACAACAACAGCAGCAGCAGCAGCAATAATGCCACAGAGTTGCAGCAAGCAACAGCAGCAACATCAGCTGCTACAGCAACTGCAACATCAGCTGCAACAGCAACTGCTGCTGATGGCACATTGACGGCAGCAACAGCTGCATTGCTGCGACGGGAAGTGCGACCATTGGACATGAACGTGCAGTATTATCCATGCAAGACCTGCGGCAGCAAGTTCCCCAGCTATTATTTTGTGCATAAACATCGCAAACTCTGCCATGCCGAGGAGCTGGAGAGCAACAACAACAACAACAACAACAACAACAACAGCAGCAGCAACAACAGCAGCAGCAGCAACAACAACAACTTGCCACACAGCAGCAACAAGCGTGAGACAACAGCAACTGTCACAGCAGCAGCTAACGATGAAGCTGGGCCATAGAAGCGGCAACGATAACAACGATAACACTCGATAACTATCTAAGCGTACGCAAACCACGAATTTAAGCACACACACACACACACACACAAAGCTACTACCTATAACTTTTTTTTGTCAGCATTGCAAATACACAAATAAAACGTAAACTGAAGCAAAAACTCAAACTTGCAATTCAACTGTTATCGATAAGCAGTGTTATCGCTAGCAATAGCTAGTCAGCTTGTCTCAATGGAGCATATATAAATATAGCAGATAATTGTTGTTTGCGGAACTTGCTCTATAGTAACTGTAACTGTAGCATAACTCCATATATCCACTTATCGATAACAAGTTATCGCACATATGCAGTGTTTTCTCTTGCAACGACTTATAATATTATTATTTGCAAGATTATTGCATGAAATTAAAAATATACCTTACAATTTACCACTTGCACTACGTGTCACAACAGTTATCGATAACGATTGCATAGGTTTTGCACGAATTTTACATTCACTGAATTTTTTACCTGAGAAGCAGTTTAAAATATTAGTAGTTAACACTACTTTCGTTCTAATTTTTAATTGATAGCCGTTTATTATAATAGATTTATTGATGGTAGAAAAATATGAACTCTGACAGTCATCGATAAGTTATCGATTGTGCTACTAAAGTGCAAGATTGTTGTTATTCAGGCAAATGAAATAGAGCATTCCCTAAGTTTTCTCTGACAATTATCGATGACAAATATTGATAAGATAAGATATCGATAGACTGGGAAAATGCTGATGATTGTGACGATAATGGTGGTGATTGATGGTCTATGCTTTGTTATCTTCTACATATCTCTTCGCAATCTCAGTTTCGCTTTCGCTCTCCTTGTCCTTGTTGCTCTCTGTGTTTTTCTCTCTCGCACGGTTAATGCAAACAGACGTAACGGCAATTTAATAATTAAATTAAAGCACTTGCATAATAAAAAAGACGTTTACAAAAATTTTAATTTAATTGAGTTTAATTAACTCGCCAGGGAGTTGACAGATGACAGAGAGAGCAAGACTAAGATAAAGGGAGAGCGAGAACAAGAGTGACAAAGCGAGAAGGAGAGAAGGGAAGGGGAAACAACGAGAGAGAGCTCGCCTGAGATGATGCAAATAAAACGCAATGCGCCGAGTTGAATAGCGTGAAGTGCGGGGGAGAGACGGAGGAGAAGAGAACGGGGAATGTAGGCAGAGAGAGAGAGAGAGAGAGAGAGAGAAGCAGAGAAAAGACAGACAGACAGACGGACAGACAGAGAGTAAAACGGAACTGGCAGTTCAATGTTAATGCAACTTCTGTATGCAATATACCCATTAAAAACATCCTTGCCAAAGGGTATTACAATTCCAATAACTTGGCTGCATTATATTCTATGTATCATCGGGGACAGCTGCTGCTGTCGAGTGCATGCGACTGCAGCCTGCCCAAAGGGGGCGGGTTAATTTCTGTTAAGCAACTTTTAATACCGAGTGCCTTGGACCAACGGCATCAAATATTCTTTGAGCAGAGGACACGCCGGAAGAAACAGCAACAAAAGTAAAGTCACATTTAAATATCAGCAAAAAGAATAGAAGAGAAGGAACAGATAAACAGACAAAACGAACAAAGGGAAATTGTAAAGCGCAAATGCATTTTTGATGAGGAATACCAAATAGCGCAATGCATGTGTAACGGCCCAACAGTTAAACCGTTCAACATTTAAATTTGCTCAAGCTTAGGGCTTAAAAGCTCAACATAGTTGCAAATGCAACCCTAGCGTAAGTTAAGCGCTGCAAAAGCTTAAAGCTGAAAGCAACCCTCAAGTGAAAGCTTTTTAAACTACACCAAGCTTTCACAGCTTTCGAGGCGTCGTTTAAGCTTTTGTAAACTTTTCTTAGTAGTGCAAACAATAGACATGCACTGAAAGCTGTTTGGTAAAAGCTTTTAAACGAGCTTTTAAAAGAGAAATGTTAGCCTCAAAGCTAACAAACTTAACCCTATCGGAACTACTGGGACAACACGTTCCAATAGTCATGTTGACGAGTTTTACGGTTACTGGGATAATATTTTACCTAAAATACGTATTGGGACCAGGATGAAATGACTATTTCAGGACTTTAAAGTATGGAATCCATAATTTGTTCAATTAATTTAAAGAATGTGCAAAAATCACCATCTTGCTATAATTGTCTTGTCGCGACATAGACAGCAAATGTGTGGAATAAGAAAAAATACACGCAATTGTTCTTGTAATTTGCTTTACGTACAAGGCAGAGCGCTCACATATATGAGCTTGCTCAACGCATAAGAAAGAGCAATTGCATATAAAAGCTCCACGAGCAGTTTTTGAAAAACTGGTTGAAGTAGCATTATGTTTTTTGCTGCTTCGACTACCTACGACTTTGTAATATGAGCAATGACTTCGGCTACAGTTTCGGAAAAAAGGCCAAAGTCGCTGTCGAAGCAGTTTTTTAAACACTGGCTAGATTAAGAGAATATTGTATGCTATGTTGACAAAGTTTATACAGTTTCGTTAGCTTCTCAAAAGGGTCGGAAATATTATGATATTGATGTAGGGACTTACCTTTACCATCGAGTGCCAGAACCTCCGATGTCTGCAACAAATTGCCAGCGCCATCTGTTATCATTGTTGCTGTTGTTGCAGCTGTTGCTGTTGTTGTGGTTGTTGTTGCTGTCGATGCAGTTGACATTATGGAAGCGGCGGCGATCAGCAGCAGAGATGATGATGAAGATGATGAGGATGAGGAGGAGGCGGCGGAAGCGGAAGCGGAGCTGCCCGATGTGGCTGGCGATGCGGACAAGCGTTTGCCAATGGACGAGATTTGATTGGACGCATCTTTGGCGTTCAATTTGTTGTTGTTATTGCTGCTGTTGTTGTTGTTGTTGCTGGCGTTGTTCGTGTTGTTGTTGTTGTTGTTGTTGTTGTTGTTCACGTTGCCCTCACCAGGCAGCAGCTCGAAACGTTTCTTCTTGGGTTCGCTGTGTGGCACAAAAAGAAAGCGGAATTAATTATGTTGCATAATAGCATATCAAAATATGGATTATTTTGTTTCTATCCCATCATATTATCCTATCCATTTCCTTCTATCCTAACAAAGTACTCCCCTTACCTACAAGTATGATGCGTTCTTACCAAATATTAATTGTTATAAATAATTTTGTATATATATATTGTCTATATACGATCTCAATTCGATCCAAGCTAAGAATATTCATGAATAAAAACTTATAACTAAAAATGGCGGGAAGGAAATGGCGATATGTTAAACCTGGCAGTTTTGATTCGTTTTAATGAATCAGAAGCTTATAGTTCCGACTATTTATACTGATTCGATGTATATATTTATTTTAATGGATCGGAAGCTTCCAAACTGATTAGACCTGCTTCGATTTAAATATAATGAAAACGATGTTAACTTTTGCAGTTTTCATACGTTTTAATAGATCGAAAGCTTATAGATTCTGCTATATAAACTGATTCGATGTACTCTATACGTAAACCTGGCAGTTTTGATGCGTTTTAATGGATCGAAAGCTTATAGTTTCTGCTATTTGGTCAGTCAGTCAGTCGAAACAAATGTTTTAGACGTCTCTGTTGCTGTTGCCTCTCTGTCTCTTTTGTTTTCATGTGTTGCACTTACCACGCCTCCGCATGCAGCTCATGTCCGGCGCCCATTCCTTCCACCTGGGCCGCCTTCAGTTTCTGGCCCAGATAGTTGCCGGCTGTTGTTGCCGTTGTCAGTGTTGCCACACCGCTGGCAGTTTCAGTGGTTGTTGCTGTTGCTGTCGCTGTGGCTGTTGCTGTTGTCGCTGTGGGCACTGCAAAGCCAGCAGCAGCAGCAGCAGATGCTGCTGTTGTTGTTGCGGCTGCAACAGTTGCTGCTGTTGTTGCAGTTGCTTTGACAATTTTATCCGCAGTTGTTGCTGCTGTTGTTGTTGCCGCTGCTGCTGCTGCTGCTGCTGCTGTGTGCACATCATCAACTGTTGCTGCCGTGGATTTGACGTTGGACATGACCACGCTCTGGTAGCCGGGCTTAAAGCCATTCAAAGCCACAGATGTGGTGGGCGTGGCAACTGTTGTTGTTGCTGCTGCTGTCGCTGCTGTTGCTGCTGTTGTTGCTGCTGCTGCTGTTGCTGCTGCTGCAGTTGTGTTTGCTGCAATGTTTAAAGTGGTTTTTGTTTAATAAATTGTCTATGAATATATATTAATAAGAGCTGGATTCGATCTTTAATTTGGTAGAATCGATCGAAAAGATCGATCGTCAAAAAATCGATTTAATCGATTAATCGATATAGAAACGGTAATGTGAATTTTTTGCAGTTAGTCGTTTGAGAGAAAAACTTTAAAATAAGTTTAATTAATTCAATTTAATTAATAAGCATACAGTCGGACGTAACCGACAGTAGCAGATCCTGTACTTTTTGCGTATTCATATCTTTGCTGTTTCATATACTATCGCAATTTTTTTTTTTTTTTTTTTGTGAAAATATAAAAATTTATTTACTTTATTTTATGGTATACTATTACTGTTATGTGTAGTAATTTATACCATAGTGATGTGTAATATTTCATTTTATATATACAATTGTATATATTTACTCCTAAAAAATAGGGTTTTTAACTATCGCAATGAAAAACAAAATAACCCGTTTTTATTAAGTACAGGGTATACAAATGTTGACTGCTGTGGCAGTTTTAATAAATGTAATACAAAATTGATCCAACTACTGCCTAGGAGAACCTACATACCAATAATGGTAGTTCGATTTAGGATAGACAGACCGACGGACATGACTATATCGACTTGTCCCGATCTTTCTGATGCAGAATATAAATATATGCTTAATATCTTGTTTTTTGCATTAAATTTCACAAATAAATCGGATTTAATCGACGAAAAAGAGAATCGATTTAATCGAAACGTAATCGAATCGCAGCACAGCTCTGAATATGAATTATTTACCATTATAGCCTTCCGATTTGCTGTCAGCTGCTGTTGCCTCTGCATTGCTCTCAGCGGCAGCAACAGTTGCTGCTTTGCTGCTGTCATTGGCAACTGTTGCCAATGTTGTGCTGCTGCTGCTGCTGTTGCTGATTGCTGCCGTGCTGCTGCTGCTGCTGCTGCTGCTGCTGGTGGCTGTTGCTGCGGTTGTTGCTGTCGCCTCGCCTGCTGTCTGCTCAACGGCAATTTTGGCTTTGGCTTCGCTGCTGCTCGTTGAGATCTCCGCTGTTGCTGCTGCTGCTGCTGCTGCTGTTGTTGCAACTGTTGCTGTTGTGCTGGCTGTGGTTGTTGCAACTGTTGTTGTGGCAACTGTTGCTGCTGTTTTATCTGCATCCTTGTCAGCTGTTGTTGCTGGCGTTGCTGCCACAGCTGCCGCTGCCGCTGCTGCTGCTGCTGCCGCCGCTGCTGCTGCTGCCACAGTCTTGGCTGCTTTTTCATTGCCAGCAGCAGCCTCGGCGGCTTTGCTGACAGCGCTGGCCTTCTCTGCCGCACACTCCGCGGCCTTGGCGGCATCGGCGGCGGCTTTTTCGGCAACACGCTCACGCTCGGCGGCACGCTCGGCGCGTTCACGCTCGGCGTTGGCGCTGGATCGATTGCCGGACTTCTGTTGCTGCTCGCGTTGCAGGCGGGTGGTGACGCCGGTGGTGAGGGAGTCGATGATGCACTGCGGCTGGGCGGCTTGCGCCTTGGCCGGATTGCGACTGCTGCGCGTGCGTTGGCGGGACTTGCGCAGCAGCTGCTTGTAGTTCTCCGTCTTTTTGCTGAGGTAGTAATAGCCTACGCAATCCTGCGGCGACTTGCGATCCAGACTGGCGGCGATGGCGCCAAAATTCTTTGGATGCTGCAGATACTTCTCCTTGAACGTCTCCTTCTCGCCGGCGGTCCAGAGATTGAGCGCCTTGCGCTCCTCATACACCGTCACCATGTTCTCGATGCGACCGTTCTCATTGTAATACGCGCAGCGTCGTTGGCGCGCGTCGTACATCAGCGGCGGTATGACCGCATAGGAGCGCATCTTTTTATCCTCCAGCGCCTGCTCCTGCAGCCCGTCCATGATCTCCTCGAGATCCGCCTCCGATTTGATGCGCGATCCGACGCGATTGAAGCGCTCCTTGTCCTCGCGCTGTTTGCGCAGCTCGGTGAACACCTTCTCAAAGAACTCGCGCGTTTTGGCCTCGCGCGCCTTGCGCTTGGCGCTGGCCTCGGCGCGCTCGCAACGCCGCTGCCAATCGGCCTGATCCTTGGTATATTTATCGACCAGCTTCTGATTGTGCTCCCAGCGCTCCGCTTTCAGTTTGCGTATGTGCTGAAGCAACGGATTGCGCACCAGATTCTGATGGCGCGTCGTCAACGTCGTCAGCGCCTCCACATCCAGCGGCTGGTTATATAACGGCAGCCAGGGGCGTGGCCGCTCCGGCCCGCCCACCAGGCTAACCAGGGAATGTTGCTCCGACGCCGTCTTGCGGTTCGCCTCATAGATGCTCTGCGCCAGCATCTGCGTGCGCCATGCGAGCGCCATAATCTCTTTGCCATCGCCTGCCTCCTTGCCGCTTGCCTCACTTGTGGTAGCTACCTCAGCTCCCTCGGCGGCGGCCTGTTGCTGCTGCTGCTGCTGCTGTTGCTGCTGCTGTTGCTGCTGCTGCTGCTGCTGTTGCTGCTGCTGCTGCTTCGTGGCAGCCGCCGTCGCTGCTGCCGCCTCCTCCATCAGGCTCTTCTCCTTCTTGCGCAGATTCTTGATGCGCGTGTCCACGCTGAGAATATCATTGTCCAGCCTCTGGATCTGCATCAGCAGCTCCTCCTTGGTGCTGTTGTTGTTGTTATTGTTGTTGCTGCTGCTGCTGCTGCTGTTGTTACTGCTGCTGTTGTTGCTGCTGCTGTTGTTGTTGTTGCCATTGTCGCTGGGCAATGTGGGCGATATGGCCTCCACCTGCAAAGAAGGCAATGTTAGTAAAAGTCCCATACTGAATAAACAGAAAAGCCACAGTTGACAGTCGAAACGATACATCGGCGATTAATCGATAACGATTATTTTATGGCAAAATTGCAACCCTCAACAGAACAAGCTTTGAATCTCAAATCCGCCACTAAACAGCGATGTGTCAATGAAGCGATTAATCGATAACGATTATTTTACAGAAAATTACGTTCTTTAGCTAAAAACTGTCGCTCCATTTCTCGATAATCGATAACAACAGCTGATTTCAATTGAAAATGTTAACAAATAATTTGTTAAATAACTGTTTAAAGACTTTCTGCATCCAAGACTGTTGCAAGTCGTAAAAGCAAACAAGTTTTAAGATGGTTGTCAAATATATGTTAAAGCTTAATTTTTTATGCATGTTTATTTTAGCGTGGAGCGCATGTAGCATAAAAATATCGCTAAAACTATTAAAGCAGCTTTAAGCTCTGTTAAACTTCTCTTAAAGCTCTCTTTGAGCTTGCTTTCTAATGTTTCTTTAATATCTTTAAAATCTTGGTCTAATCTCTTTCAGTAATATAGTTTCAGTAGACTTTGAAGCAGCTTTAAGCTCTCTTTAATCTCGCTTAAAGCTCTCATCGAGCTTGTTCTCTCTAATCTCTCTTTAACATATTCAAAATTCTGCACTAATCTCTGATATCTTTAATATCGTTTCAGTAGACATTGCATTTTTTGAGTTTCAAAGCAGCTTAAAGCTCTTTTTACCCTGGCTTAAAGCTCTCTTTGAGCTTGCTATCTTATCTCTCTTTAATATCTTTTAAATGTAGCTGCAATCTCATATATTTGTAATATAGTTTATACTTTAGTTTCAAAACAATTCAAAGCTTGCTTAAAGCAGCTTAAAGCTCGCTTAAAGCTCTCTTTTTAATCGACTGCTGTTTTGACTGTCAACTGTTGTCGCCTTTTGACTCACCTGTGGATGATAAGCTTCTGAAGCGCTCACCACACCAACAGTTGCTGCCGTGCCACTGCCAGCAATTGCGCTGACGCTGATGCTGCTGCTGCTGCTGTTGTTGTTGTTGCTGCTGTTGCTGGCGCTGTTGCTGCTGATGTTGCTGAGGCTGCTGCTGATGGTATTGCTGTTGCTGCTGTTGATGGCAGCTGCTGAGACATTGACGGTGCCAATCAGTTGCCCGCCGGCAGCAACAGTTGCTGTTGCTGTTGCTGGCGGCGGCAGCGTGCGTGTGGGCAATTGCTGTTGCTGTTGCTGTTGCTGATGGTGTTGTTGTTGCTGCTGCTGCTGCTGCTGATGCTGATGATGTTGCTGCTGTGGCGTTAATGTCTCCACCTTGAGCTGCTGCATGGGATGTGAAGTGAGCACAGATGCTGCTGCTGCCGCTGCTGCTGCTGCTGCTGCTGAGGAGGACATGTGCAACACAGGACCATGATTGCTCTGACGTTGCTGCTGCTGCTGGTGATGCTGCTGTTGCTGCTGTGCGGGCGATAGGCGTTGTTGTTGCTGCTGCTGCTGCTGCTGTTGCGATGTGGGCGGTGGCTGTTGCTGTTGCTGATGTGGTGGCAGGTGATTCATGTTGCTGGCGTTGGCATCGCTCAGGCGCTGCTTCTTATACGGTTGACCAGTTGCTTCTGTTGTTGCCTGATGTTGCTGTTGCTGCTGCTGTTGCTGTTGCTGCTGTTGCTGCTGTTGCTGCTGCTGTTGCAGGCGCTGATTAACGGCGGCCACAGTGGCATTGGTCAGGTAGTCGTTGCCATACTGCAACGTCTGCGGATGCGGCAGCAGCAATCGCTGTCCACCCACCATGATGCTGCCGCTGCTGCTGCTGCTGTTCGGTGGTGCATTGCTGCCACCGCTCTGCTGCTGCTGCTGCTGCTGTTGCTGCTGTTGTTGGCTGGTATTGCTGCTGCTTGGCGGTTGTTGTTGCTGCTGCTGTTGGCTGGCATAATGGGGCATGGCCTCCATGACGAGCACGCCGCCGGTTGGTGGTGCGTTGGGTGGTGCTGGTGGCGCCACCTGCACAATGCCGCCGCCTGTGCTGCCAGTGACAGCGCCACCTGGCGGCAGCGTCTTGCAGCCGGCAACCGTTGTGGCCGCCGCTGCACGTGGGGCACGCTGAAATTCCGCCGGCACCGCCGCCTGCAACTGAGGTATACGCATATATTGATTATCCCCCCGATAGCTGCCGCCCACCTGCGCGATCCCGATGCTATAGGCCGGCTGCTGTATGAAACGCTGCTGCGGCCCATCCCCGAACTTGGCATAGCTATTGACAACGGTTGCCGCTGCCCCACCGCCAGCCCCTCCACCTCCAGCTGCCCCGCCACGTGGCGGGGACAACGGACTCGCTGCAGAGCGAGACGATTGCTGCTGCTGCTGTTGCTGCTGCTGCTGCTGTGTGTGGTGTTGATGATGCATCTGCTGCTGCTGCTGCTGTTGCTGCTGCGACTGTTGCTGATGCGACTGCTGCTGATGTGAGAGGTGGCCGAGGCTCTTCGGGTACTGCTGCGACTGCTGCTCCAGTGTCCTGTACGATCAGCGGGGCGAAAACACAACAGATTATTAGATTTGTTTGTAAATGCAGGGGAATACTTAAATTATTTGAAATTTATTTAGAATTAATTTAAAATTTATTTGCAATTTATTTAAAATTTATTTGAAATTTTTTTGATATTTATCTATAATTTATTTGCAATTTATTTAAAATTTATTTGAAATTTATTTGAAATTTTTTTGATATTTATCTATAATTTATTTGAAATTTATTTGCAATTTATTTGAAATTTATTTGCAATTTATTTGAAATTTATTTAAAATGCATTTGCCATTTATTTCAAAATTTATTTAAAATTTATTAAAAATTTATTTACAATTTATTTACAATTTATTTAAAATGTTTTTGAAATGTATTTGCAATTTTAATAATTATTTAAAATTTATTTAAAATTTATTTGCAATTTATTTAAAATTTATTTGCAATTTTTTTGATATTTATCAATAATTTATTTGAAATTTTTTTGCAATTTATTTAAAATTTATTTGAAATTTTTTTGATATTTATGTATAATTTATTTGAAATTTATTTGCAATTTATTTAAAATTTATTTGCTATTAATTTAAAATTTATTTGCAATTTATTTAAAATTTATTTGAAATTTTTTTGATATTTATCAATAATTTATTTGAAATTTATTTGCAATTTATTTAAAATTTATTTGAAATTTTTTTGATATTTATTTAAAGTTTATTTAGAATTAATTTAAAATTTATTTGAAATTTATTTAAAATTTATTTACAATTAATTTCAAATTTATCTAGAATTTATTTAATATTTATTTGCAATTTATTTAAAATTTATTTAGAATTTATTTAAAATTTATTTAAAATTTATTTACAATTTATTTAAAATGTTTTTGAAATTTATTTGCAATTTTAATAATTAATTAAAATTTATTTAAAATTTGAGTGCAATTTATTTCAAATTTATTATATATTTATTTATAATTTATTTGAAATTTTGTTGGTAATTTATTTGCAATTTATTTGAAATTTATTTGCAATTTTTTTAAAAATTTATCTAGATTTTATTTAAAATTTAGCTGGAATTTATTTGCTATTTATTTAAAATTTATTATACATTTATTTGCAATTTTTTTTTAAATTTATTTAATATTTTTTTGAAATTTATTTGATATTTATTTGAAATGTATTTAAAATACATATATGTTATTTTTGGGGTTATTATTGGAATAAAAACCCAGTATTCCACAATAGTTTAATCTTTATGTAGATGTTGCTCGGTTGAGATCAGGAATTAAATTGTAAAATATCTTATTTTATAATTTTACAAATGGGGAATATCATCAATATCCTATTCCCACATATTTATTATTTATTTGTTTTAAAATTAATTTAAAATATATTTAGTTTTATTAAAAATTTTTTTTTTTAATTCAATTAACATTTATTTAAAATGTATTTAATAATATTCTTTTAATGTATTTAACATTTTATTTAAAATGTATTTAAAATTTATTTTAGTATTTTTATTTAATTTGTTTTTTAATTCTGTAATTTCTTTGTTAGGTGGAAACTAGATTAAAATACTATATTTGCAATTTATTTAAATTATTAATTATTGTTTTATTTTATTTGTTTTTTATTTCTGAATTTTTTCATTTCCTGTCTAATTATCAGTTGCTGTCTTAACTGTATCATTTGCCTAGTCATATGGATATATGGATATATAGTACTATATATTAGATATCGGATTTAAGAGCTGTGAAAAGACGGCAACCAACGCTTGACCCCATTGAGATCGTTTGTCTAATCTACGCTAATCCGATTTGATCTCAGTGCTGATAAGCAGCAACAACAATAACAATTTACTTTTTACATGCATTACATGCATGCATACATACAAACAAATGCCGCTATTTATAAAAAAAAATAGAATAAAATAAAAGCAAATAAAATAAAGCATAAAACAGTTTACGACTTGTGTTTTTATTGAGGACACGAACCTCGGCTAGCCGGCCGGCCCAACATGTTCGACGTCGAACGCCACACACATGTTGCATGTGCAGTGTGGGTGCGCGAGCGAGACACAATGACACAGCGAGCGAGAGAGAGCACGCTATATATCAACGCATTTGCTGTGCTGCTCATTTTTGTGTGCGTGCTGCGCTGCCGCTGCTGCCAGTGTGTGTGAGAGAAAAAGAAATCAGCATGGCGGACAGCGTGTGTTTGTGTGTGTGTGCAAACATGTTCGCAGCGAACGTCAACAACGAACATGTGCGCAAGGCGTTGTTAGCAAACATGTTGCAGGGCCAACATGTTGCGCAGCGAACAGCCAACATGCTGCAGACATGTTGCCGCTGCCGATGCCGACTGCGACAGCGACTTTGACTGCGATTGCGACTGCGGCAGCGACAGCGACAGCGACAGCGACAGCGACGCAATGACGACCACAAGGCGCATTATTTAAATTTGGAAAACGTCAAAATGACAACAATGCGTTCGAGCTGTGTGATTAACGTGCGACGCGTTTGACCTGCGGCCGCTGCGACGGCGACGGCGACGACGACGACGTCACAGAATAAGCTGCGACGCAGGCAGCGACAGCGGCAGCAGCAGCGACCGCGGCACAGGTTGACTGCGAAGATTTATTAGCAGCAGCAGCAGCAGAGCTTGCTCAGGTGATGCGGGGATGAGGGTGGGGGTGGGGGTGGGCATGGGAAACAGACACCCGCACACACACACACACACCCGCACATACATACAGCTCGTTTATTAATTCATTAAATATTAACGACACACACACACACACATGCAAAGAGCGCTGAGCAGAACGTGAGCGAGAGAGAGAGAGCGAGAGCGAGAGAGCGCGCGCACATTGCCAAATGCGCTGTTGCCAATTTTCAGTTGTGGCTATTTTTAAAGCATGCGAGCGCTCTTTAAAACCAAGCTACCCTCAGCAACTTCTGTATGTCGCTTCAGCCCCCCCCCCTCCGTACTTCCCTACACCCATTCGTTAGTCTGTTCTGTTTTTTTTCTTTGTATTATTATTTTGTTGTACGTTTATCTTCTTTTTTAACCGACATTCGTTGAGCTTTAAATTCTAAAACTTCACTTCCCTCAGCGCCTCATCAATCATATCGACCTACAGCAATAGTCTGTACCCCCTTGGCGTGCCTACCCCACTGTATCCCCCTCCCTCCCTCCATCCAATCGATAACATTACCCAGCGTTTTGGCAATTTATGAGTTCCTGCTTTTTTCAAGTCTTTGCAGAACAACAAAAACACGTTCGTTTAGATGTCTTACCTGCAATGAAACAAACAGAGAGAGAAAAGAGCAACATTAGTAATTGTTTGTAGGTATATAACTGTTTATATGTATGTATATAGTTATATTTTGGGTATTATGTCTGCTGGCTTAAGCGCTTTATCAAGGCCATAAATTATGGCTATCAAGGCATTCAATATATAGACAACGTCTAAGCCGTTTAATATTATTATATAATGTCATATCATATCGTGATATGATGGCTTTATAGAGCATATGGGCAAATCCCAGAAACAGTCCACCAGCGACAAATTTTTAAATTTCACATTTTGTAATTTTTCTTTATATGGAACATTAAAGTAGATATCGAATTTTAAGAATTTAAAGCAAAAAAGAAATTTCGATCATTATAAATGCACAAATTTTTATCAAACCCAGCCCAACCTCTTTGTGTGCACTTGTATGCCAAAAGTTAACATTTTTCAAAATTCCAAATTTGACATTAATGTAAAATGTAAACATTGAATATCTCTTTATATATTGTATATTGTTATGAATAAAAACTGTTAATGAATACATAATATATCAAAATAATTGTTAAGCACATTTATGAATATAATAAATAATGTTTTGTTTAAATAAAAAGATTTTTGTCTTATGTTAATGCCAGTGGAAAAAGTGTAGCGTGCGACACGTAGCGTGCGACACAATGGGTTTACGGCTTTTCTAAAAATCCGTAAACATTATTAAGACCAAACGGTCGGTTTTTGTCTTCTAATATTCTTAACTTTCTTTAGGATATTATCTTTCATAGGGTTCATTTTGCACAATTCGCTAAAAATTGCGTTTGAAATGAAAATTTTGAAACTAACTTCCACTTTGTGTAGCGTGCGACACGTCACAATTCTATCAATTATTTTCAAAACAGTGACTCCAGTGAAATTGAACCTTATACCCTCCGAAAGTACTCTCAATTCACTCTAAACAAATAACAAAAGTTTACGGTAAATCTTTAAAAAAAAACCCCCCAAAAATTGATTTTCATTAGCTTAAATCGTGCGAATGTAGCGTGCGACACGTGGGATTTGCCCATATAGTACTTGCTGGCGTCGAACACGCCCCCTATGAACCTATTGTACCTTTGGTGTAGGTTCTCAAGGGGGTATTTAAATGAGACCCCATATTGACACTCATTCATATCTGATATTGCTCATATCTAGAGCAAACATTTTGGGCATTATTATTTATATTATTATGGGTTTTATCATATTTCGCTTTTGGTCGATTCGCGATAAGCACGTGGAATGCATTCGTAATGTTTGTGCGATTTCGGGAAGGGGAAAAAAAACAAATTTATTATACTTGCGAAAGATAAGAATGTGAATGAAAAGGAAGACGTAGGAGAACGCGGTTTAATAAATTAAAAAGCAATGCACAAAAGATAAGAAGAATAATACATGCACACAAAAAGGGAATACGAAAAAATAACAGAATATCAAATAGAAACAACGGGAAAACAAAATAAACAATTCCTAAAGAAAAAGCTAAATAATTAAAAATATAAAAAAAGCTAAAATAAGGGGAATATAAAACTAAATAATACATGAAAAGCAAAGGAAATATAAAAAACTAAAGAACTTAAAAAGGGATAATGAATTAAATGCTATAGAAATATAGATGTCGAAAAGAAATATGATATTTCTATCATCCATGTCTAATGAATATAAAAATGAAAACGCATAAAATAAGGAAATTTAAGAAGTCAAGAATCATTATAATTAGACCCTTTACTTTAAAAAAGTAAAAAGGGTCTATTAGTTTAGTGCAAAGAGGAAATGTGTGTAACACCCAGAAGGACGACAAGTCGAGTCGATATAGCCATGTCCGTCTGTCCGTCTGTCTGTCCGTCCGTATGAACACCTAGATCTCAGCAACTATAAGAGCTAGAGACACCAAATTTCGGGATTTAGATTCTCCTATTTCGCGAGCAGCACGAGTTTGTTTTAGATTTTGGATACCTTCCCCCCTTCCCCCGCAAACCCCAAAAAGCTACTGCAGCCCCAGCTTTAAAGTTATTGGCTTGTAATTTGGTACGTAACTAGCTTATGGCATTCTCTATTGACCCTGTAAATTTCGTTTCGATCGGATAAGAAACAGCGAAAATATGAAACGAAAATCTGCCCCGTCCATATATTTAGTAATAATTGAAAAGGAGCAAACGAAATAAGAAACTGATACATAAAAGTTTAAAAATCGGAAATGAGCATAAATAAAACACAAGAAAGACGCTAAAAGAAGAGACAACAAAACAGAAAAATCCAAAAATTAAAGGCAAAGCTTTTACAAAGGAAAATGAAAGGAAACTATAAAAAAAGAAGTAAAAACAAACAAGAGGGAAAAAGGGCAAGAAAAGCAAGAAAATAATAAAACAAAATATATATAAAAAAAAATAGAAGAAAGCCAACAAATTTTAATGTAATTTAAAAAGCAGCAATGCTTATTCTTAATCTCACTTTTTTTTTGTGTAGCATGGTTTAATGGCCGCAAGCAATATTGTTTCTTTAATATCTTCTGTGTGTTTAATATAATATCGATAAACTTATCGACAGTAAAGTTAAATAAAAGTAAACTAATGGGGAAGAAATCTAGATGATAATGGTGCATGACATAATATCCATTCAGAGTTTTATATAAAACCTGTTTTAGCACAAAAACCATAGGAGAAAAAAGTTGCGTTTCCTGGAGATTTATTATAGTTTAAAGGTATTACTTGTAAGAGGTACTGCAATCTTTTAGCGGCTAATCGTTATCTCCTGGCTCTTAGCTCTTACCGCTTATTCCTTATCTGCTATCTGCCATTTGCACTTAGCTCAAGCCCCTGCACTTAGGCAATGCTCCATGCCACCTACATTCATATATACTGCGTATAGCTATGCCTGAACCACCCAAAGTACTCAGAAACACCCACAACACCCAAAACACCCTCTCACACCCACTGCCGCAATGTCTCGGGGCATGTGGCAAGTGCAAAAATTTATCGATTTTTGTTTTTGCATCATTTCTGCTTCATTTTTATTTTTCTCTTGCTTTTCTGCTACTTTTATTTTGACAGAGAGTTGCGGGGGCAAAAGGGATTACCAGGGGGTGCCGTGGGGTGGTGGGGTCTTGTTATGAATGCCCCTAGAGTGCCAGCAGCAACAACTCATGTTTTGCTTCGTTTCGGGCGGAGAGTTGGGGGGCAAAGGGAGCAGAGAGAGGGAGCAAAGCTGTGGATGAGGCAGAGAGTTGAAAGCAGAGCAGCAACGGGTACACTGAGAGAAAAATCAAGAGATTTTGTAGTCGAATCAAGAGTTCCATAAGACCGAAAATTCTTGATTGAATAATGAAATTCTTTATTTAAAATGGATCTTAAATTTCGTATTAAATTTGTATGAACTTTTAAGATTAAAATAAATCAAAATTCGTTTTTAATTTAGTAATTTTTATAATATTTTTAGATTCAAATAAGCAACGATTAATTTTTAACTTCATTATATTTTTTATTAACTTTTATGATTAAGATTAATTTTTAATTTAATCATTTATTACACTTATTAATGAATCTCATTTCATTGAATTTAACTTTGGAGCATTAATTAAATTACCAAAGGCTCTATCAAGTTAGGGCAAATATAAAATTTGTGTAACAGGCAGAAGGAGGCGTGGTTGACCCAACAAAGTCTCTATAGTCTATATGGTCATGTCCGTCTGTCCGTCCGTCCGTATGAGCACCTAGATCTCACAAACTATAAGAGCTAGAGACACTATTTTTGGAATGTAGGTTCTCCTATACCGTACGTTGATCAAGTTTAATTTGGATTTTTTTTATACCTCCCACTTTTATAACTATAAGCACAAGCTTAAATTATTGCATAAGAAACAGCAAAGATATGCAATATGCAATTTGCTAGACTATATGTGTGTTTATTAAAATATAAAATACAGGGTCTCCTATTGTCGGTTGCCTCCAACGGTAGGCTTCCGTCCTAATAATCTGCTCCGTCCTCACTGATTTTGTAGTACGCAATCGCACTTTATTTTTCTGAGTGTAGCTGCATTTTATGTGCCGCCGCTATGGCTGATTGTTATGCTAGTCTCTCTACCTTCCTCTCTCTCTTTCTATGTGTCTGTCTCTTTCTATTTCTCTCGCCTACTCTCTGTTTCTCTGGCGCCCTCTCTCCAAAGTTGTTGTTGGCTTTTAGGCGCAAAACTTTCAACATGCCACGCGGCAAAAGGACGACGACGAGAGTACACAACTTTAAAAACAAACTTTCAATCTCTCCTCTCGCTCTGCCAGTCGCTCTCGCTCTCGCTCCCTCTCTCCCTCTTTAGCGTGTGCTATTAAATTCTGCAATGCCCGGGCTGGAAATTTAATTTGCGGTTGAGTCTGCCACGAGCTTAACAGACTTAGAAGCACAGCAGAAGAGCAAGAGCAGAGACAGCGAGTAAGCAAGGGATGATACCATGAGATGAGCGAGTGAGACGGCGAGCGAGAGCGAGGGGGAGCGAGAAGTGGAGAGTGCGTAAGTTTGGGTCAGAGCAGGCCAACTGTGAAATTGACAAAGCTTTTGGCCCAGCCAAAAGCAAATCGAATAACTTTAACAATGCTTTAAGAATGGAATCCAGCTGAAAGCATACAAACAATAGCATTAAACAAGTACAGGCAGGACCAGTAAAGCGAAACTGATCTCTTGAATACCCTGCACCCTATATAAACCCTATGAGTAACGAGTAACGAGTAACGAATAACGAGAGCATACAAGGAGTAAAAAGTAACGAGGGCATGCAAGGAATATGTTTATTAAATGACGAGTGCATACAAAATAAAATATTAGCGAGCTAATTGAGTAACGAGTAAGGAGATTACATTAGCGAGATTATTGAGTAACGAGTGCATCATCGAGAGTCAAGTAACGAATGAATTCTAACTAGAAGTAAATTGAATAGTTGAAATCTAAATATCGATAAATGCATAAAATGTTTTATAAAAGCCAAACCCCAGTCGTTAAGCAAGTAACGAGAGTAGCGTGTAACAAGTGCCGAGTGAATGAGGGCATACAAGGAATATGTTGATTAAATGACGAGTGCATACAAAATAAAATATTAGCGAGTTAATTGAGTAACGAGTAAGGAGATTACATTAGCGAGATTATTGAGTAACGAGTGCATCATTGAGAGTCAAGTAACGAATGAATTCTAACTAGAAGTAAATTGAATAGTTGAAATCTAAATATCGATAAATGCATAAAATGTTTTATAAAAGCCAAACCCCAGTCGTTAAGCAAGTAACGAGAGCAGCGTGTAACAAGTGCCGAGTGAATGACGTATATAGAGCCAACTGAGCCGTTGAGTCATAAGTGTATGCAGCTAGCTAATTAACAGTTAGCTATAGACACAATATATAAGGAAATGCATTGAGAGAGGTAAATGTGCAGTTTGAACTCATTAATATGCAGGCGGCGAGTGCAAGCGATACAGAAATATGACGCACAGCTCACAGCTCTGGTCTGTCCGT
Organism: Hypselothyrea guttata; assembly: GCA_035045125.1. Classification (NCBI taxonomy): domain Eukaryota; kingdom Metazoa; phylum Arthropoda; class Insecta; order Diptera; family Drosophilidae; genus Hypselothyrea; species Hypselothyrea guttata. The sequence goes on from JAWNNJ010001469.1 coordinate 136,142, forward strand.
GCCTGTCTGTGTGTGTGTGTGTGCTCAAAGTAAATATAATAATAATAAAAAAATGAGATAAATTTAAATAATTATAAAAAAACGAAGCGTAGCAAAACAAAGCGCAAATGAAATAAGCATAACGGAAAATAGACAAAGTGCACAATAAGTGCATTGCATTCGCTGCAATTATAATTGTTACGAGTGGAGGAGAAACTAAGTAAACTGTAGATAATATTTTATTACGCCGTACTTTGGCCTCACTCTTTCTTTCATGGCTTCTCTTGAACTAATTATTACGGCATGCCTACGGAATTGCTTTGCTTCCACGACGAGTTGCTAGAATATTTCATATAATATTCACATAATTGCAAGTGGCGACTAAAGCTGAGACCTAAGCTGATTGCCGGAGAACTAGAGTAGTATTAATGTCGACTTAAATGTAAGCAGTGAGGCATGATGAATAATGAATAACGAGTAATAAGTACAAGTGACAAGTGGAGACTAGTAGAGACAAGTGGGTGTGAGGAAATAGCGGGCGATTAGCAGCGAGTGTCGAGTGACGAGTAGACAAATAAGTATAACTGACGAGTAGTAAGCAAACTGTGGTAGGTGTTGAGTTAATAACAATAAGTACTAAATAATGATTTTCTAATGACGAGAGTTAAACAACGAGTATTAAGGAGAGACAATCGAATAACGAATTTTATATATTGTCTTGTAAATGACGAGTAGCGAATTAGTGGTCAGTAACAAACAAGTAGTGAAACAGTGCTCAAGTGAATAATCGGTATCAAACAAAGAGTTTTGTATTAACGAGTACCAAATGACAGATATTAAACAACGAGTAAACAAATAACGAATTGTGTATTGAGTAACGAGTATTACGTAGGAAACTAAATTACAAGGGAGCAAATACCACCTACTACCTGACGAATACATGGCAATAGAGTAAAAGTTATCCTTCTGTATATAGGGCAAATTGATGGCTGTAGTTCACACTCGACTGGCGCATGCTTGACTCGTATTATTATGATAATTATGGCGTCTGTACAATGCAGAACAGCCGCTGGCCTCGCCGGCATGGCCCAACTCCCAAATAGTAGCACAATAAGCCACAGCTCCCCACAGTCGGAGAACCTACCACCCACCCAGTACTGTCCTACCCCACCCGGCACCCCTGGGGGTGGGGCTAGCCGCCCACAACAACACAGCTGGCAGTATGGCGAGAACGTCGAGAATTTCCGTGCTTAATTACATTTTGCGGCATTTACCTGATGCCACAGCAGGGACCCCCTAAAAGCTGCATGTGTGTGTGTGTGCTTATGCGTGTGTGTGGGCTTATGCGTGTGTGTGTGTTTGCGAAATTTCTAAATTTGGCAACACTGTTAACAAAATTCCCTGATGCACACACGCACACACGCACACACACACACGCACTCATCTCGTGTTCAACTTTGTATTTAAATTGCACTTTCCTCCTGCTATCTCTGCTAAATATTTTGTAGCAAAATAGCTTTCAGCATCAGCTTTTTTCCGCCAACTTTTCGCAACTTTATTGGTTTAGCCTAATTTAACTATATTTTGTTCAGGGTTTTGAGTGTATTCCGCCACCCAAAATGCAGGTAGCTTCACGGAATATCACGGAATATTGGACACCAAAGTAAACGAACCAATTAACATTTTAATTAAATAACAAAATATTTTAGCGAAATATGAAGTTTCTATTATTGCATAAAGTTCGTACATTAAGAGAGTTTCAGGCATAAAAAAGGTAAGTTTTTGCTTTAAACAGGCAACAAATGCCTAAAAGTACATTTTCAAATTATATAAATAGTAAAAAAATATAGAAAATGAATAAATAATAATATAGATAAGCAATAAATTGATAAAATAATAAAATAAATGAAGCGAAGAGGAATTTAAATAACAATTAATTAAATAAATATTAAATTGAGTAAATGAAATAAATAATAAATTTAATTAACATTAAATTGAAGAAGCAATAAATTAAATAAATAATAAATTTAATAAACAATAAATTTAATAAACAATAAACAATACATTTAATAAACAATACATTTAATATACAAGTTTATTAAACAATAAATTTAATAAACAATAAATTAAATAAATGAATCATAGATTACCGGAAAAAATATTCGTATTTAGGACAATTATAAAACAAATAAATGGACAAATTAATAATTTAACTATTAATAACAAACAGAAACAACTATGGAAATAATAAATAAAATAATTTATATCAAATTGTAACAAAAATAAGAGTAAACAAATAAAATTAACGAAAAATTTTGAAAATACAAAAATATAAATGAAAATGGCAATAGCAATAAATAAAATTAAAACTACAATAGCAATAAAATAATTTAAGATAAAATAACAACAAATAAAATAAAAATACCTACAAATAAAAGCAAAATTACAATAAATAAAATCAAAATACCTAAAATGATCAATAAATACAAATAAAATACATATAAACAGCAAACCTGAATAACAATTAAATAGCCAAACAACAAAATAAACAACAATAAAAATGCACAGCAAATTAAAATTTTAATTTGCGATATGACGCAAAACATTGGGTTCAAGTGCAGACATAAGTTTAGCTAATCGAGTTGTTACACATAACAACAATAGATGATTCAATAACGTAAAAAAAAATATTAAAAAAAAAAACCAACAACGTTTCGCTAATAAACGTTAAAACATTTAAAGCAGCAAATGTTTTCCTATTGCTTAGTTTTATTTTTATTTTCATTTTTATTTAATTTTGTTTGCACTTTCGCAGTTGTTTTAACAGCTGCTTAAATATCGAAACAAACTCGGTTAATGCGTCTGCTTTTTTGTGTTTTGCAAGCACAACTGCAGGCATACCCTGTAATCGCATCAAATCAAAGTATATATGCCGTTTGAAGTTATGGCATAGCTTACAGAGTAAAGATCGGCCTTAAGAATAAAATCCAACCAGCCCGAAAAAAAGGAACCAAAGAAAATCTAATGTAAAAATTATTAAAAATTTATAACCGATTGTCTACTTTTTACAACCATGTCCGTAGCATATCTTCGCTGTTTCTTATCAGATGGTAGTAAAATTGTTGGTGAAGAATGCCCTAGGCTACCTACATGCTAAATTACAAATGTAGCATAAATATTGTGACTGCAGTGGTACATATACATTTTGAAATAAATTGTCTGTTGCATATCTTCAAAGTTTCTTATCTGATCGTGATGAAATTTACAGCATCGGTGGAGAATGCCATAGACTACATACGTGCCAATTACAAGTCTTTAGCTTCAGGTAGGTGCGGTTTTTTTTTTTGCGATTTTTGGGGAAAGAGGGAAAAGTATCCAAAATCTAAAACAAACTCTTGCTGCTTACTAAATAGGAGAACCCAAATCCCGAATATGGTGTCACTAACTCTTATAGTTGCTGAGATCTAGGTGTTCATACAGACGGACAGGCAGCGGACAGACAGACGGACGGACGAACATGGCTATATCGACTCGGCATGTCGTGCTGATCCTTCTGCCTGTTACATACATACATTGCACTAACTTAATAGAACCTTTTTACTTTTTTAAAGTAAGTTACAGAGTATAGAAATTCAAGCTCAAAGTACGAGACAGATGGAAAGCGAGCTGACAATCCAATGTTTATATGTATATTGAACTTGATCAGCACAAAATTCCTATAGCTATATAAATATATCATTCACTAAATGTATATTTGTATGTATGTATATAAAGAGGTATATGTATGGGTAAATCTGACGAATTCATAAGATATACCTGCGAATTTTCACATAGCTCTGCGAAATTGTCAAAGCAAGGGAAGGAGACGGGAGGGGAGTTGAGTATGGGGAGAAATGGCCAAGAGCGGGGATAGGACTGGGCCGATATTGGCGTCTGTACATTGAACTTTTGCTGCGACGCTCTCTACAATCAACAATCAACAATCAACAGTCTACAGTCTATATTCTAGGGTCTACAGTCTACGTTCTAGGTTTTACAGTCTACGATCTACGATCTAGAGTCTATGGTCGTTCTAACTAGCGTTTGCCCTATCTCCTCTTTATACAATTTGTATAATCACCAGCGAAACCTAGGGGTAGAAAGGGGCCTATATTACTATATTGCGCAGTTGCCTTGGGAAAGCGAAAGAGTGCAAAATGGGGAGTATTGCGTATCTAATCTGTATCATAAAAAGAATAAGTTTCACATGATAGTATTTTTGACTGCACAACAGACGTTATTAGCTCGACTATCAGCTACCCTAGACTAAATAAATATTAATTTATTTATGCATAATATAGTATCATATTAGTACTGCGACCTAAAAGATTACAGGGTATGTCGTAGTCATGTTTATATTGCTGTCGCATTTACAATTAGCTATTTCTGTTGTAGATATTTCTTATCTTATCAGCTTTGCTCAAATTACAATTGATATTTGTCTATAGTATATGTACAATACATTCAAATCCAGCATAATGTAGACAGAAGTTTAGATACCCTATAAAGCGTCAAACATGCGAAGCACACAATATCATGGTTCACTACGAAATTTAAAGCTATAATTGGACGTAGTTCACTTTTAAAAATAGTATGTAAACAAACGTTTTACTTCAGAATTAACCTAATCAGCATCGGAAATCGGCCTAGCAGCTATACGAGAACTTCAGACGGAGCAGGGTGGGAGAGAAGGGGGTTAGTGAGTAACTCGAAAATTGATTGATTCATTGATAGAGGCTTATCAGCTGGGTATAGTATGGCATATCTATATGGCTGGCTTATATAGACATAGATTATGAATTGAGATTACGGTTTTTTTTGTTAGATAGACTAAGAGAGAATTGTGATAACAGTAAAATATTATACTATTTTTATATGTAGCCTATTTTTATTTAAATTTATAATGGCTTTTTAGACCCTGTACTTTCAAAAAGTAAAAGGGTCTATTGAATTAGTACTGGTAAGAAATGTGTGTAACACCCATAAGGAGACATGGTCATGTCGATATAGTCATGTACGTTGATTTGTCTGGTTAAGCGCGCAGCGCGAGCTGTGGTTACAGGGTATATACAGTCATATTTATTTGGTATTATTTATATATATTATTTTAGTTTGTAAATAATTTATTTTTATTTTGATTATAATTCCTTTGTCAATTGTATTTAAATTATTGAATTGTTATATTATTTTATTTCTATTTATTCCAATTAAGCAGCCAACTTCATGTCGTACCGCAAATACTAATTCATATGGATTTTAGATTTGTCTTCCTGTTATCTCTTATCAGTGTTTCTCTGGCTTTTCTTTGGCACATCCTTTGGGCTAAATTGCCGTCATACATCATCGGAAAACCCACAAAACAAGGACAAAATGACAGAACGACAAAACGACAACAATTGATGACAAACTCGGTTAATTACCACAATTTGTGTGCTCACACACACACACACGCACACGCACACGCACACGCACACCCATATACAATTGCACAATTCTATTTATAGTATAGTACTGGGCCTGTCGATAAAGTCAATGGTACGGTACCGAGACTTATCGAGAATTGTAATTGATGTGGGCTCATCAAAAATGTGCAAACGTTGGGAATTTCTACAAATGTTGCCGCAGCGTTGATCGAATATCAAATTATTTTATATTTCCAGCCAACTGCTGCTAACGGTAATAACGCAGCTCTACAAAGCCAATAGAGAAAACGAAAAAGAAAAGTCCGCATTGCGTGGGCGGGGTTTTAAAATGGGTATAAATGTATTATATGGGGGGGGGGGGGCGAGGGGGAAGGGACAAACAGCCGGTTGGGATAGTTGGAAAATGACTCAGAAGCACACGCAAAGCTAAGCACAAAAGCAACAGTGCATCAACTAAAACATACTCTCTAATATATAGTACATTCATATATAATTCGTAGGTCAAAAATATATACATACTTTCAAATATAATATCGATTGATTTGATTTCGAAGATATCCTTATACTAAATACGCTCAGTTAAAACCAGAAAGGATCAATCGATCATGTCTATAACATATCTTCGCTGTTTCTTATCGGATCGTATTGAAATTCACAGCATCGATAAAGAATATTATAGGTTTATAGCTTTAAAATTGCGGCTGCTGTGATTTTTTTTGGGGAAAAGGTATCCAAAATTTAACTCTAACCCTTATATTTGCTTAGTTTTAGGTGTTTATACAGACGGACAGACAGACATGGCATTATAAACTCGGCTCTTAGTTCTGATCAAAAATATATATACTTTGTTCTATTTTTTCCAAAGTTATTAACCCAGTTTTAACCCATTTTCAATGGGTATAGGGTATAAATATACTTAAATCGAGCATCGATGTTTGTCTAGCGATATTTATCGATATTTTTGTTGATATCAATGTTTCCTAAAATGGAAAGGTTTAAAATATGTTACGAGCATCGACTTTTCGAACCGATGTTTCAAGCCAACATTGATGTTTGCTTTTGTAAAACATCGATTTACATCGCTATCGATATTTTAACTAAAATGTACACCACTTTTTGAAATACTCTCCCTGAAAGATACATGCCAAACTAACAGATACAATTCCGAATTAATTCGATATTTGATTGGTTAAAAAGATTTGAATTCTCAATATAATTTTAAGTACAATTTTCGCCTAGCAGATACCCTCTACAGACTAGTCTAACAGAGTATAAGCAAATCTAGCCCGTTTAATATAGCATATTTTGCTGGGTATCTTACGATTACAACAGTTGACTGATATAAAGTTGGCACATTACTACGAATGGATTCAAGTATTTGTATCTATCGCAAAGTATCTGACAGTTGCTGTCAGTTTTCGATGACACAACTAACGTTGACGCTGACGCTGACGCTGACGCTGACGTTGACGTTGTCGCTTCGCTGCCGTCGCAGTCGGCGTCGCTGCCACTGCAGGTCGTTGCAGTGCAAAACTATAGTTGAAGGTGATTTAATAATGAGACAAACCATGTTACGTCTACATTTCTACCAGCCACTGTTGCCCAATACGCTTTTTTCCCACCAGATTTGGCTGTTTTTGAAGAGCCTTTGCTAGCAGAGATTTTGGCCTTTTTTTTCAAAACATAATGTAGCTTTTTGTTCGATTTTTTAATTTTACAAAAATTTTGCTAAAATCAGTAAGGACAGAGCTACAGTCGTACGTAACCGACAGTAACAGACACTAAACTTTCTACTTCCATAAGCACAAATCCCTCTGCACAGTCGGGGCAAATTGTCTGTTCCATATCTTTGCTGTTTCTTATCCGAACGTGATAAAATACACACCATCGAAGAATGCTATAGACTACGTACATGGACAATAACAAGTTTGTAGTTTTTAAATTGGGGCTACTGTGTTCTAAAATGAATTTGGTCAGCATGCACCATAGGAAAACCTATCAATATCAATAAGGTGCCTCTAGCTCTTATAGTTTGCGAGATCTAGGCGCCTGAAGTGGTTTTTGGCAGTTAGCGTGGTTGGAGAGGGAGTTATCAAAAATGTAAAACAAACTTGATCAGCGTACAGCATAGGAGAACCTAAATATCAAATATGGTAACTCTAGATCTTATAGTTGCTCAGATCCAAGTCTTCATACGCACAACAGAAAGACAGACGGACATGGCTATATCGAATCAGCTCGTCGTCCTGAGACAGAATATATATATATATGCTTTGGGTATTACACACATTTTCCATTTACACTAACTTAATAGACCCTTTTACTTTTTTAAAGTACAGAGTCTAATAAGGTCTACACTTTGAATATTAATTTTCTGTTTGCTTTTTTTGTGCTCATCCCGCTAAAAACAGTTTTTTTTCTCGAAAATTGGCAACACTGCTAACCACAGCCCACATGCATTGCTGTTCTCCGACTGTCTCACTGCCACTTATTGGCCTCTCTCTCTCTCTCTCTCTCTTACCCCCTCCCTCACCCACTCTCTCTCTCTCTTTCTCTGTCTTTCTCTTTCTCTGTCTGTCTTTTGAATCTCTGTCTTTAGCTGCAATTTGTTGTGCCCCCATATCAATTTGCTTGTTTGCATGCTGCCCCCGCCCTTAGCTCCTCTCTCTCTGTCTCTCTCTCTTTTTCTCTTTCTCTTTCATCTGCTCTCTTCACCTCTCCCCATCACACAATCAATCATTGCAGTTGCACCTAAAAATAGACTTGGCTGCCGTTAATTGCTTGCAAGTCGATTTTCCGTTCAATTTTCTCAGCTTTTCTTTTGCGTTGTTGATTTTCTTCAGCTTTTTTTTATTTTTTGCAATTTGCTTTTGTTGTTTTCTTTCTCGTCAATTTTAATTATTACGTATGTAGGCGCATAGTATTATTTGTTGCCTTTTTGTGCCATTATTTTGCTCGGGTTTTCTGCTCTGGCGCCCCCTAGCGGTCACTAGAAAACGACTGTTTCGGTAGGGATAGGTCGGGTATTGGAAGGGCAACAGCCATCAAAACCAACAACGATGTCGAGAATTATGTCAAATCGATGCAGACATGATGTTAAATACTACACAGTAAAAAAAAACATACCTACAAATAGAGAGCGCGAGCAAATTGAAAGCAACTTAAGAACGGAATTGGTACGGAAATCCCGCAAAACTCCCGGGGCTTTTGCTAAATAGGTGGTAATGATTGAAAAAAAAGTGGAGGACAATGGGGCAGATTTCTGTATTATCCCAAAGTATTGCAATTATGTTTGTTACTTTTGGAGGAATATTATATATTTCATATATTTTTTGAAAAATTGCATATACAGTAGAATCCGGTTATAACGACGCCGCTTATAGCGTCCGTCCGGTTATTGCGTCGAAAACTCGATGGCTTGGTTGGTCCCCATACAAACTTATATGAAGGGGCCTCCGCTTAGAACGTCTCCGCTTTTAGCGACAAACCGCTTATACCGACGAGATTTTTCACAATTCAACCGGATATTGCGACGTGCCGAACAAAAAAAAAACTTTAAAGAGGAAAATTTGATTTCTTTAACAATGCTAAAAGAAGCAAACAAAATCATGGATTTTGTGTTTTTTCAATACGAAAAAGAAACAAAATCATAGATTTTGTCTTCCGGATATAACGACGTAAAATTATATATTTCATTTATTTTGTTTATTTTGTTTATTTCACATATTTTATATATTTTATATATTTTGTATATTTTATATCTTTTATAAATTTCAATTATTTTATTTATTTCATTTATTTTGTTTATTTCATGTATTTTAAATATTTTATATATTTTATATATTATATATATTTTATATATTTTATATATTTTATATATTTTATATATTTTATATATTTTATATATTTTATATATTTTATATATTTTATATATTTTATATATTTTATATATTTTATATATTTTATATATTTCATCTATTTTATATATTTTATATATTTTATATATTTTATATGTTTTATATATTTTATATATTTTATATATTTTCTACATTTCATACATTTTGTATATTTTATATATTTTATAAATTTTATATACTTCATATATTTTATATATTTTATATATTTTGTATATTTTATATATTTTATATATTTTATATATTTTATATATTTTATATATTTTCTACATTTCATACATTTTGTATATTTTATATATTTTATAAATTTTATAAATTTTATATACTTCATATATTTTATATATTTTATATATTTTATATATTTTATATATTTTATATATTTTATATATTTTATATATTTTATATATTTTATATATTTTATATATTTTATAAATTTTATATATTTCATATATTTCATATATTTCATACATTTTATATATTTTATATATTTTATATATTTTTTATATTTTATATATTTTATATATTTTATATATTTTTTATATTTTATATATTTTTTATATTTTATATATTTGTTCTTTATTATATTCTTTCTCAAAATAATTATGATAAGTAATATTTCCGTATTATTTATTATTATTTTGTCATATTTTCTCACACTTAGTCATTTAAGTTTGGCTTTAAACTTTCACAGGGGAGAAACACAAAATTCTTTCCAAACAACTTTTTCACTTTTAATCACAACTCATTTGACAATGTTTTAAGATTATTATAGATTTTATATTCGATTATTATTTTTTTTGTATTATTATTATTTGGTGGTAATTTCGCAAAACTCCAGTGCACTCACTTTGGCATTGTAATCACTTAACGTCAACTAAAGGAGTCGGAGAATAACTGAGGGGACTCAGAGCCGAGAAAACCCAGCTTGACGAATAGGAAAACCGACTTCGAATGCAATGAGGCAACAAATATCACTTGGCTTTAAAGCGCTTCTGCCTTTGTTTAGATTGAACCACGCACAAGTGTATATGCTATATATATGTATATATATTATATATATATATATATACTATATATTCGCAGCTTTGCCCATTTACTCCATTTATTTACATATGGGATATTTATTTATGCAATAATGTTGATGTTAAGTCGAGCCATATCAAATCTCAGCTTACATGCGATTCTGACGAGAATTGCGCTTTGATATTTCTATGATATACAGGATGTTGTTCATAAGGTAAATAAATCAGCTTTATGGGGATAAATTTGTTATTAAAGAAAAGCAACTTGATTTGGGAACAGAGTTAGGGGGCTTAGAGTGTATAAGATTCATTTGAGTTACTCGAGATATGTTTAAATATAGATTATTATCAGATTATACCTTTAAGATTAACATAAAAATGCTTCGATCCTCGTGAATTTTTTCTTTTATTCTTGAATATTTTTTTAAAATATAAATCCAACTCATTCACTGCCAAAACGGAAACTTCTTAAAAAATTTATCATTAAAGAAGGGGTCAAAGTATCCAATTTTACTCAAATTAAAGTTTTGAACCATGTCGATCATCACCTAACTAAACTTTCTTATTGAAACAACAGTTATTTTGTACCCTTAAGGTTATAGATTTCCCATTTGGCATATTATAGGCTATCTATAATATTCTCCAACGATTGGTGTAAATTGTCTTAGAATCGAATAAGAAACTGCAAAGATATGCAACACATATTTAGTCAACCGGTTGAAGGCGGTAATATCGCATATAAAAACCCAACTAACCCGACTATTGATTAGACCCTTTATTTTAAAAAAGTAAAAAGTGTCTATTAGTTTAGTGCAAAAAGGAAATGTGTGTAACACCCAGAAGGAGGCGTGGCAGACTCCACAAAGTATATATATTCTTGATCAGGACGACAAGACGAGTCGATATAGCCATGTCCGTCTGTCCGTCTGTCCGTCTGTCTGTCTGTCCGTCTGTCTGTCTGTATGAACACTTAGATCTCAGAAACTATAAGAGCTAGAGCTAGAGCTATTCGGGATTTAGATTCTCCTATTTCGCGAGCAGCACGAGTTTGTTTTAGATTTTGGATACCTCCCCCCCTTCCCCCGCAAATCGCAAAAAGCTACTGCAGCCACAGCTTTAAAGTTATTGACTTGTAATTTGGTACATAACTAGCTTATGATATTCTCTATTGACCCTGTGAATTTCGTTTCGATCGGATAAGAAACAGCGAAAATATGAAACGGACAATTCGCCGCACTAGGCAGAGGGGGGGTGGTGTGCCTTGCATATGCGGGTAGGTTAGTGTGCGTGCCTATGACTGTGTTTGTAAATGCATAAAGTTAAAGTAAAGGGTGTCCTACTGTCGGTTACGTCCGACTGTTTTTATTTTATTTTTGATTTGTGTACTTTTAAGAGATAAAATATTACAATTAAATTATATTAGAATATACTAGCATTATTTAAAACTTGTCCCGATCGTTATCGTAGCTATAATATAGTTATTACATATTTCTAAAATATTTTTCAAATATTTTGATATAAAATGCATAACGATAGCTCTACTACAACTACGTTTGTTGCATTTATATCTCCATACAAGCCCAAGTCGATCTTATCTGAACAAAATTTAGTTTTTTTTTAAATTGCAGATACAAATTGCCAGCGTCTAGATACATTGACATATAAATTGATGGGCCGTTATGCAAATGTATGCCAACTTATCTAGAGATACATTTGTATCTGCAGCTGTGGGTCGATCTATCAATAGGGCGACGCGAAATACAAATTGTGAGCTATGAGATATGAGACATAAGATATAAGATATGAGATGTGATATATGAGATATGAGATATGAGAGCTGCAGTTTAGCAGACTTTACAACAATTGTGCATAGTTAAATAAACTATGAAACGAGAATTGCACGGATAATGGGGCAGGGGGCGGCAGCACGCAGGGGGGGAAAGGGGGAATGGGGGCGGAAACACGACACGAGCGACAAGCTGACAAGCGAGCGACGCACGTCAACGACACCCAGGCAACGAGGGCGGTGAGTGGACAGAGGGGGAGGGGGAGGGCAAGGGGAAAGGCGTTGCACATAACTGTTAGTGCAAGTATCTGTGTGTGTATATATCTCTCTCTCTGTGTGTGTGTGTGTGTATGCGTGTGTGCCGGTCGATAAACAAAAATGACAGCAACTGAAACTGGAAGACTGCGCAGTTGACAGCGCTGCCGGCAGCGCAGTCGCCAGCTGATAGCAGGCAGCAGGCAGCAGTCGACGTTGACGCTGACGCTGACGTTGACGCCGACGTTGACGTTGACGTCGCTGTCGCGTTTGACTCATTAAATATTTTGCAACCTTGACCGTTCGAGAGCGATTAAAATGTATATCTGTGTGTGTGTGTGTGTGTGTTTGTATGTCTGTATGTATGTTTATGAGCGTGTCTACATTTAGCATTGTATTTGTATCTGCTGCTGCTGCTGCTGCTGCTGCTGCTGCTGCTGCTGTTGCTGTTGCTGCTGCTGCTGTGTATCATGGCAGGCAAAAGTTGAGCAAAAACCGCAGTTTACACGAATCTGAATCACAGATACAGATACAGATTTGGAGATACCACCTACAGCTAGACCGTCTCAAGATACATGTGTATGCAGGCAGAAATAAATAATATCAATCAAATAAATAATATATATCAAATTAGTGATATATGTATATCAAACAAATTATACAAATACAAAACATAAAATATTAATACATAAATAATAATAGAAATATATTAACTAAATGAATAAATAAATATCTTATAAATATACAGTAGAATCCGGTTATAGCGACATTCAAGGGACCGACGATTTTACGTCGTTATATCCGGCAGACGCACTATCCGAAAGGAGCAAAAAGAAATTTTTTTTTATTTTTTTTGGATGCCATGTTCGTTATAGGTTTTAAAATAAAACAAAATAATTTTTTAATCAAAACAAAAAATTTAATACAGTAGAATCCGGTTATAGCGACTTTCAAGGGACCGACGATTTTACGTCGTTATATCCGGAAGACAAAATCCATGATTTTGTTTCTTTTTCGTATTGAAAAAACACAAAATCCATGATTTTGTTTGCTTCTTTTAGCATTGTTAAAGAAATCAAATTTTCCTCTTTAATGTTTTTTTTTTGTTCGGCACGTCGCAATATCCGGTTGAATTGTGAAAAATCTCGTCGTTATAAGCGGTTTGTCGCTAAAAGCGGAGACGTTCTAAGCGGAGGCCCTTTCATATAAGTTTGTATGGGGACCGACCAAGCCATCGAGTTTTCGTCGCAATAACCGGACGGACGCTATAAGCGGCGTCGTTATAACCGGATTCTACTGTATATCCAATAAATAAATATCTAATAAATAAATAGTACATATTTATTTTACAATTGTAAAGCGATGTGTCACTTCATAACTAGCGAAAGGAAGATTTAATGGACAAAATTAGGCTTGGTCAGATAGTACTATTTCGAATGTTGCCAACATTCTCATCAGTGAACTTAGAAACGAAAATTGTCAAACTTGTCTGTATATACGACTCACTCAAATAACAAATAATTATTATTTGGATTAGGATTATATATAATTATTATAATATTACAAAATGACTGATTCGTGCTAAAGAATATCATAAAAATCCTTTTTTGAGTATTTCGATTTTAAGGAGTGATTTTTTGTCCTCAAAAAGAAGCACCAATAGTTATTATTTAAGATGGTATCGTAGGGAATAAGTGTCACAACCTCATTCATCTAACCCTATTACATAGGACGAAATATATACATTTATATATTTATAATAAAATATTTACATAAATATATCGTATAAATTACTATACACATTAACTGTTAACCATTATAAACAAAATATAATCAAATAATATAAACTACGACAACACCTGGGGAAATCCCAGTTGAAAATATATACATTTATATCTGTACTAGATACAGAAATGTAGCGATTGCTTACAAATATATAGATAAAGCTACAGCTACGGATACAGTTAAAGTTATATGCACATAGAAGGTACACATATAGATACATGTGCCCAGAAGATACTACAGATGCCAAGAGATACTTTTTATCGCATTGGATATTTGCAGATGCTAACACAAGGCAAATATTTGGGCAAGGGCAGGAAACGCGCCAATTAGCACAGCCAGACAGGGAGAGGGAGAACGAGGAGAAAGGGGAAGCATGAGTAGAATGGGGAGAATGAGGAGAGAAGCGATAAGATACCGAAAGCAAACATTAGTCAATAATACCTATAGGAGGAAACTTGCACTTGCTTTTGTATCGAATTTTTATTTGACAAGTAAATTCTCGCTGTTCATGCGAATGCAATCGATTCTGGGAAACAAAACGAAAAACAAAAAACAAAAAAACAGAACGGGGCAGTGAGACGTAATCGACAGTAGATGACCCTGTACTGTGGAGCAAATTGTCTGCAGTATATCTTCATTATTTCCTATACGTTTGTATTGCAGTTCAATTATACAATGAGTTTGAATAATAGACACACAGTTCAGCAAATTGTCTTTTGTATATCTTCACTATTTCCTATACGTTTGAAATACAGTTCAATAATACACACACCGTTCAGCAAATTGTCTGCAGTATATCTTCACTATTTCCTATACGTTTGTAATACAGTTCAATTATACAATGAGTTTGAATAATAGACACACAGTTAAGCAAATTGTCTTTTGTATATCTTCACTATTTCCTAATACAATGTGTTTCAATAATACACACACAGTTCAGCAAATTGTCTGCTGCATATCTTCATTATTTTCTATACGTTCGTAATGCAGTTCATAGCATCGACCTAATAGCTGGGTTTTTTTTTTGTGATTTCCTATTAGCACTAACTCAATATACCCCCTTTTGCACATTTTTAAAGTACAGCGTCTGAAGTGCAAAATACAGAGAAACAGAGAAGCTAAAGATTATAGAGAAATAGAGAAAGAGAGAAGCATACTAGACGCAATGTCTCTTATGACATTCTAATGAAGTCTAATTGCCCGTGCAATTGTAATAACTTTAGCTTCAGCAATTGCCATTGCCAGTCGACGAGTCGACGACTCAAAACCAATCATTAAAAGTCCATTAAACAAACCATCGCCGCCTTCCTCCCTGCTTCAACAATATGTATATATACACTATATACAAGCATATATATGTATCTCAGTCTACAACATATACATATATACATATATACATTTGTATCTTGGTTTTTTTTTTTTTCATTCACTTGGAAATGGTTTGAATTGCTTGCTTTGGGGGAGCAGCTCGTTTATTGCCTGACATCAATCAATTGTCGATTGAAACAAGCGCAAAAGCATACAAAGATAATTGTAAAAGAATACAAAAAGCTAAAACCATAGACAAAGCGTGGAGAGAATGGAAAATGGAGAATGGAGGAAGAATCGCAAAGAAGAATATGCGCAATAGCAACATTTACAATTTCAAATCGATTGATTTTTAAGTTCAAGAAATGCTAAATTATTATTTTAAATTTTTTCAACACACACACAGCTCGCGCTGCGCGCTCTATTGTGTAGCATATAATTTAATTTACCCACAATATATATTTTCATTAAATTAGATAAAATTTTAAATGTCGAAAAAAATACATATTTGTAGTACTAGCAAACTCGACCTTCGACTCTGAATGTTTTGATTTTTATGCACTGTACAACACTGCATTTAACACTAACTAACATTTATGCCAAGTTTTTTTAAATGCAAATGTCAAGAGTAATGCCCAAAGAAACTTAAACCTGAACCTGAATCTATAATTTTTTTTTAATTTGTAATTTTGTATCCCCAGATCATCCTTTTATCTTTTAAACTTTTAATCTAAATGTATTATTAATTTAAATTATATACGTAACCTAAATTTATGTTTTAAATTATCTGGCGACTATGAATGACATTAAATTAAAATAAAATAAAAAATAAAATAAAAGCGCTAACTAAAACCGAATTTACGGAATAAAACTGGGTTTAAATATTATAAATTCAACAGATTTTAGCTACATCTATAATAGTTCTAACTAAGTAAAATAAATTTACATTCTAGCTGCATTGAAATACGGTTTCGATTTTTTTTTTAATAGAGATGTCTTCAACTATATCTTTATCTATCTATCAACTACATATTTAATCGGACATTCGAATTGGTAAAACATAATTTTGTATAAATATTTGTTGTAAATTTAATTGAATTTAGTTTAAGCAAATAATTAATAAGATACAGGTAAGAAAGTTATGAAAATCACCCATTTCCTATAAAATTTAATAGCTTTCTGACTCATGCCATTTCTCATATTTCTGTCATTAAAAAAATAAAAATAAAGTTGGATTATTTCCAAGAATTTGTGTTTGATCAACTGTGTCGCAGACTTGATTATACAGAATACAACAATATTAATGATTAATACTAAAAAAAAAAACTAATTTAGTTATTGTGTTGTAATAAAAATTGTTTAGCATTTCAGAATTTCATCATCATGTTGATGATCATCATGAGCTTGTTCGTTATTGGCATTGTCATTAGCATTATTATCTTTAATCTATGCTTGTTTTTTGTGCCCCTTCTTCTTCTTCCTCTTGTTCTTCTGCTTAACGACCTTTGAGAATCACAAAGTGAAACCCGTGTTAAGCAGCTCTGCTCTTTGGCTTAACCACCTCCAATGCCTCCCACCTTCCTCCTCCTCGCCACCCTCCCCCCGCCCTCTCCTGCTTGCTCTTTGGCCCAACTTACTGAACATTTGACCCCGCTGCCAGACGACCCCCTGTGACCCCCTTTTCCAACAGCCCGACGACTATGGCATTTTTGCAGTCGTCGACTTCTTTTGCGGTCGTCCGTTAGCTGCCTCCCTCTCTCCCTCTCTCTCTGTCTTTCTCCTCTCTCTCTCTCTCTCTCTCTCTCTCTCTCTCTCTCTCTCTCTCTCTAACATTCGCTTTTGCTCTCTAATTGCCATCGTTCAGCAAGTAAAAGCAATGTAGCAAGCAGTGTTGCCAATTCCGCTTTTTTCTCACCAGTTCTGGCTGTTTTTAAAGCACAGAAAAAATAAAGCAGCTAGAGAAATTGTAAAACTGCAAACAGCGGCACTTCTAGCTTTTTTTATTCCAAAAATAACTCTGATTTTATGAATTCAATTTAATTTAATTTCTTTGTAGACAATTAATTTTTTTATTATTATCTAAAATTATATCTCTAAATTTCCGAGATAGATTTAAAAAAAACCAGCCCGAGCCAAATTTAAAGAGATTACTGTATATAAGACAACTTTTAAAAATGACCTAAAATGTCGGTTACGTCCGACTGCAGCATCCCATAGGACTTATCGTCCATATTTTTGTCTCAATGAACTTGCGAGGTTCATGAGATCGTGGCCTTCCCGCCAAAAACAGCTTTAATTCTAAATAATAAAAAAACTGGCAACACTTATAACAAAAGTTCAGGCGAACGAGTGAGAGAGAGCGAGAGAAAGAGAGAGATGGAGACAAAGAGAGAGAGAGAGAGAGAGTGAACTCTGACTAACCGCCTGTTTATATGGTCGTTACTACTGTTGTTCTTCTAACTGTTGTTATTGTCGTTGCGGCAGGTCAATAGTGTCAAATTACGTATAATTATTTTTAACTTGAGCAACGTGCGTGTCGCATTCGAACACCCCCCAACCCCTTACTTCGTGCATTACTGTTGCATTACTTCTGGTCAGGAATCGTAATTATTATAAGCTTTAAAATATAAATCACAAAAAAGTTATTTGTCAATTTTTATCAACAAAATTTGAATGAAAACTCTTATTAACCATTTTTTTTTTTTTAAACATTGAAAATAAGAGTTATTCTTCAATTATAAAAGAAATAGATAATAAAAGTTTGGTTTTTTTTATTTTTAAAATGCATTTTTTTAATTGAAAATAAAAATGAAACTTCCATATCTAGAAGTTCTAGCTCCAGTTGCATATAGCCAACGTGCTCCCTTCATTACCCCCTCTGCCCACCGCCCATGCCCTGCGGCTTTACTCAGTTAGTCATTGTCATTGGATCCATCGGTTTCTGTGACTCTTTGTTATTTAAGTGCTTCCCACTTCCCGCTGTCTGTCTAACCGCAAAACTAGCAACAACAACAACAACAACAATAATAACAACTCTATACATCTGTGCTTTGTTTCGCTTTCCGGGTCGTATAACACTCGTCTCATCTTGCCCCCCTCCCCCCCACCATCACACACAGCCCATCAATCTGTCAGTCTGCATAAATCTTTCCATCAATCAATCCATACTCCAACTTGATATTAATAACGTTTATTGTTCTCATGCATCGTTTTGCTTTATCATTCGAATATTTTGCTTTAATTAATCATAAAATAACTAAAACTTTGAATATGATTAACTTGCGGTTCGAATTCTTGGAAATCATTCAATTTCGCACATTCGAAGGAAGTTCCAGAATCTAGATTCTA
>JAWNNJ010001469.1:160000-169514 GCA_035045125.1 Hypselothyrea guttata
TGAAAGCAATTAAACTGCACAGCCACAAATAAACAGAGTGGAAGAAGCAGCAGCAGCAGCGGCAGAACCAGCTGAATAACAGCAATAACAATAACAAACAACAGCTGGCAAATAACACTAACAATAACTACAACAATTTGCAATATATACAGATATGTACATACATATATATATATATATATATATATATATTTATATATAAGTATATATAAGTATACAATTGCGGGAACTGGCAAGTTGTTGTAAATTAAATTCACACTATGAAAATTGCACAGAAATTGAATTGAATTTAAGCAAACGGCAAAAAGTCTCACACACACACACACACACACACACACACACAATCACATGCAAAAATTAAGCACGAAATTCCACAATCAAGCAAGACAGAGAAAGAGGCAGAGGCGCAAGAGAGGAACGCAGCAAAAAGTACAAAAAAAAAAAACAACAACAACAAAAACAACAAAAAATCAGCCAAGCGTCGCAAACGACAACGACCAAAAAGCCAAGCCAAAAGCAGCGACGCCGACGCTGACGCCGACGCCGACGCCGACGTCGACGTTGCTGGCAATAAAAATACACAAGAGCCAGCAGCAACAGCAAAAGCAACAGCAACAACAATAATGCTGCGCTGTTGCCAAACTTCACACAAAGCAAAGCAAAGACAGCAAGAGGCAGAGAGAAGAAAAAAAAATGTTAAGCACGCGTAAGATTAAAGCAGCGACGTCAGCAGCGACAGCGGCAGCGACGTCAACGTGAACGCCGCAGAGCCAGCCAGTGCTGCCCGATTTTTGTAGTCAAAAGTGGCTAAAATTTAGAGACAAAGTGCCTGAAAATCGCTAAAAATTATCTACAAGTGACGAAAAAATGGCTAAGCAGTAATCTCTTTGTTATTTCATGAACAAATAAATTTATTATATCAATCTCAACGACTAAAATAAAATAATACATACATAATTATGGCAACGTTCTCCACTTCTCTGTTGACCGTATTTTTAGTTTTTTTTTCAGATATGAATTTCGTTTTTTTTTTGGTATTAAAAATTTAAATGAAATACATTCCATTTTATATTACAATTTTCAAAGAATTCCATCATTTCTTCTCTACCAAAATGTATTTGAGTGAAATCGCGCTTAATTAGAGCAATATGCTTTATATGCTAGATACCTAGTCAATCCTTCTTGATCCACTCCTTAAATTTACCACTAATAAGCTAGGCATTACAGTTTAATTTTATTATTTATTATTTTAAGCTTCACAAAGTTGTGTGAAACTTATTGAAACTTAAAACATTATCAAACTATCGAAATTTGCTCTAGTATTTAAAAACAGAGACGTAAACCCAAATGGCTAAAACTTGTTAAATAAATCCATGAAATGGCAAATTTTGTGGCTAATAGCATTTAAAAAAAAATCAAAGTAGCTAACCAGCTCTAAGAGTGGCTAGATCTAGCCAAAAAGTGGCTAAGGTGGCAGCACTGGAGCCAGCCAGCCGAATGCGCTGTTGACAATTTTCAGCAGCCGCAGCGCAAATAAATTAATAAAAATAACAACACACACGCACAGCAGCAGCAGCAGCAGCAACTGCGACGCTGGCAGAGGCAGAGGCAGCAGACGACGACAATATGAAAAAGAGGCTTAAAACTATACGTAAAAACAAGAAACAAGCAAAAGCAAAAGCAGCGCAGCCAGCAGCGTTATAATAATAATAATAATAATAATAGCATAAAAAGAAATTATAAAAAGCCAACAACACAGCAAGGCAGCAACAACGAGAAACGAGAAAATATAATAACAACAACAAAATGATGCCAACGTCGCTGGCAACAACAGCTGCCAAAGTGCGAGCAGCGCAGCACACGCCGTACTCTGTGAGCGTGCAAGCGAGAGAGCGCTAGTGAGAGGTCGTGCCTGTGTTCAGCGTGGTCGTCGTCGTCAGGCAGCGGCAGAGGCGACGTAGTCAGAGAGAGAGAGCGAGCGAGCAAGCGAGTGAGTCAGACAGAGAGAGAGAGCGCGCGCAGCAAGAGAGCGCAGCTGAGAGCGCAGTGCTCGACAGAGTTGCCAATGCGCAACAAAACAAATGCACCAAAAATGCAGCTTTTATTGCGCCCTTCAAAAATAAATAATTCAAAACTAATAATTATTTAAAATATAAAAAATAAATGAATAAATAAAATTTAATAATAAATAATGCAGCTTTTATTGTGCCCTTAGTTTATAGAAATTATTCTCGAAATTAATTCACAATAAATAATTCAAGATTAATTAAAACTATTAATTATATAACATTTAATAAATAAATAATAATGATAATAAATAAATAATAATGAATAATAAATAAATAATAATGAATAATAAATAAATAATAATGATAATAAATAAACAAATAATTTTAAATAAATAAATAACAATCAAACATCTAATAACAAATATAAATTTTCCCCGAAGTTGCTTATATAATACATAAGGTTTTTTTTACCCATTTTGGCATTATTCAATCAATTTTATAATATACTTTAGTAATTTAACTAATATTTAAGCGAAAACACATCGAAAATTGGTATCATCTTCCTCAATACCCTTTTTATTTGCTCCGATACATTTTTATTTGCAATCCTTTAATTATGTCAATATTGAATGTAATTTTATATTTATAGCTAAATGTATGACAAGCATAATTAAAATTGTGAAACCCGTTAAATTGGGAATTAAATTCCAAATAAGCACAAAATTGCAAAAATTTCTGCCAAATTCTAAGAAAAACACCACAATTGGCACCATTGTGCTCAATGTGGCAACGCTGGCGCTCACTGCTGCCGAGTTTGAGCAAAAACAGAGAGAGCAAACACACACAACCAAACACACATCACACATATACACATATACAATACAAAACACACATACACACACACACACATGCACTGAAGTTATCGGTGTACGTGTTTTGGTTATGCGGTGAGCGGGTGACGCAACAGCAAGTGCATGGCAACGGGGGGAGGGCAGCGGCAGCGGCAGAGGCAGCGCTGCGCCGTTGGCAACTGAATACACACACACACGCACACAAACTCTCTCAGAGAGCGCGAGAGAGACGCAAGACTCGCAACGTCATAACGAGTCAAGTTGTGCAAGCGAGAGAGAGAGAGAGAGAGCGCGAGCATTGTGCGAGCAGCACAACAAGCGCATGACTGTCATGGCAGTCTGTGCGAACGACAAACAGACAGACAAGGCGAGCGAGAGAGAGCGAGAGAGACAGAAGGAGCGACGGACAGAGCGACAAACGTAACGACGGAACGTCAGTGAGTCGCGGAGAGTGACGTGCACAAAAATCCCCGGAGCAAGCAACTGCCGTCTGTGCACACCCCCTCCCCCCTCAAACAAGCCATTATCCGCTCTCTCTCACCCTCCTTCTCCTTCTCTGATCGTCTCTTGCGCGCATGCATGTGTGTGTGTTTGTATGAAAAATGATAGGAGACGACGTAGCAGCAAACGAGTCTAACGAGTAAAACGCAGCAGTAAACAAGGCAGCTGTGGAGCGGGGGAGAGCGGGGAGCGCAGGGTTGGCGGCGTGTGCGCAAGGTGAAACGTAAAAAATACAGAATGTAAGAAGAAGAAGCAGACACACACACACACACACACACAGCGAGCGTATAATAATAATAATTGTGGAGCATTGGCGTGTATATATGTATGTATGTATATGTGCATATGCATGTATGTGTTCTCTGTGTGGGCGTTAGGGCAGGCAGCCCTATATATGTATATACATACATACATACATACATATATAAATATATACAGTAAAAATATTCACGAAAAATCCAGTAAAACAAAATCGAAACAAAACGAAATGAAATAAAACAAAATCAAATTAAATTGCAAGAAAATCAAATGAAATGAAATAACAAAAAATATAAAACGAAAAAAATAAAATGAAAACAAATGAAATAAACTGAAATAAAAGAAACTGAAAACAAATAAAATAAAACGAAAAAAAAAACTAAATTACAATAAAACGAAATAAAATACAAAGCAGAGAACCAACCAAAATAGCAGTTGCGTTTAGGCAAAACAGTCGGGTGCACTCGACACGCGACCAGCGATCACCAATTTGTAATATTCTTTATAGATTTAATTTTTATTATTTTGTTTCTGGCAGATATTTTGTAATTTAAAATTTAAATTCTTCAATTGTGAAATTTTTTAGCTGATTTTTTTTATAATTAAACAAATTATTTTTTAATATATGTACCTTATATTTTGATGTATTACTATAGATTTTCCAACATTTAATTTTAATTATAAATATTTTTCTAGTTTCCCTATTGCTTTGTTATATACAACTGGGGGATTACGAAACTCTCGTATCGTCTAACATATCGATGAGGATTGGATTTTGTTATTAAATTTGATATTTGATTTTGATATTAAAGAACATTTTCTCTTATAATAAATAATGTGTGGGACATTGGACTGATGGAAGAGTTTTAAAAAGTCTCCTGTAGGGGGTACAATAGATCTTTTAGCTCGCAGTGCAGAATTCCCCACATTAATAATAATAATAATAATAAAATATTACTCTGTGCCGCAACCTAAAACATCTATTGTACCCCAATAATAAAATATAGTTCAACATCTATTATAAATATAGTTAATATTGAGATCTCAAATTTAATTTCAATATCAAATGGGCACAAAAACTTAATAAATTAAATTTAATCAATTTGAATAAATCAAAATAAATAAATTAAGACAAGTTAAATTTTGAATAACCGCATAAAAGTTCAATGCAAATTTAATAAAATATTTATATAAATTGAAATAAATTTAATTGCATTTAATTAATTTATTCAATTGCGTTTAAAATTGTTATTTTTAAGTTATTAATTGAAAATATTATATAAAATTATAATATAATATATATTTTTTAAATGTATGCAATTTAAATTAAATACCACAATAAAATTGGGTTTAGATTTAGAATTTGTTGGATTTGCCACGTCTCCTTCTGCCTGTTACATGTGTATTTAGCCATAATAAATGCGTACAGGGTATACAAAAATATTCAACATGCCTGCCTGATGGATATACCCGATTTGTTGTGTGCTGCTCATTTTAAGTGGTATCAAAAATCACGAGTAGGCCGAAAGCAATTTATTTGAGATAGCGCCGCTGCTCTACAGCTTTGTGTGTAAGTGTGTGTATACATAGATGTGTATATATATATATTTGTATATATGTATGTATATATATATATATATATATATATATATATATCTGCTGATGTTGTTGTTTGGCTGCTTTTTACGCTGCTGCTGCTGCTGCCGAGCGTAAAGTATTGATTTTTTTGGTTTGAGCTTTAATTTAGTGCGCCAGCTTTTATTAGTGTTATTGCTGTGTGTGTGTATGTGTGTGTGTGTGTGTGTGTGTGTGTGTGTGTGTGGGTTGTTTTTGTTGCGTGCGTGTGTTTTTTTTTTATCAGTTATTACTCTAGTTGCTGCTGTTCTTGTTATTCTAGTTATTGTTGCTGTTTCGTATATATTTTATGATCTTGTTGTTGTTGTTGTTGCTGTTATTGTTGTTATTGTTGTTGCTGTTATTGTTGTTGTTGCTGTTATAAAAATAAGCGCATGTGAACGCGCATGGAAAACGTGTTTTTCAGCCTGAAAATTTGTGTCGTAGGTTTTCAGCGTGTGTATGTCTGTATGTGTGTGTGTGTGTGTGTGTGTGTGTGTGTGTTTTGCTTTCACAACAAGCGCACAAGATTTGCAACCGCCGTTTCTCCAACTGCCCCGCCCCCCTTCCCTCTGGCACACACACTGTTGCCACATTGCAAAGTGCAGGCAACAATGAGTGCACACACACGCACACACGCATATGCCGCACACATGTTCGCCACAACAAACCCCCCGTAGCCCCCCTCCACACCCACACCCACACCCACACACCCCTCTCCCCCACACACACATTCCACAACCAGCTCCCCCCTCACTTCTACAGCTGGCTCAACCCCTAGCAACAACGTCAGTCATAACAGCACAGCGCAGTGTTGCCAGTTTTCACTCAAGCATAAAAAGCCAAAGAAAATTTACAAAAAAAAGCACCGAAAATAGCCAAAATATTTAGACGATTTTCCATACTTTTCCGCAATAATTGAGCTCACAATCTCGTAAATTTCCCAAATTCACTTTAATGCATTTTAGATCATTTTTCAGTTGTATTATACATCGAATTGGCTTTAAATTTTGGTTCGATATATAGGCAAATGTATATACATATGTAGATATTTTTAAGATATTCAATTTTTGGTATTTTTTGCTAAAGTAAAGGCGGAAAATGAGAACGGGAAAAGAACTGCTATCATGTTCTGTTCTGCAGGATATTTTACAGCTGAGTGCGTCCGTCTGATCGGCTAAGCCTTTACTGGTTTTTAAAAATTCTTCAATTGCATAACAATAGATATTGGTTTTAGTCCTAAAATAACATTTCCTCAATGATATTTAACCTTTTCATATGACAGCAAAAATATCGATTGCCAACAAAAGCTATAGAAACTTTAGATGAATTTTGTGCCCTAAATTAAAGTTATTAGGGGAGAATATCGATAAAAAAAAAAAAAAATAATGACAACCGACCTAAGAAAAAACTGAATTATTTATGAAAAAATCCTGTTTTTCCCCATTTTTCAATGGGTACAATAAAATTCCCGTTTATCTAGCAAATGCACTCTAAAACCATCCATATTTGGCGGTAAAAAAGCAAATTTCGCAACAATGCCAGAGACACACATACGATTCTACTGCATACATAGTTGCTTCTAGGGTTGAGAGGCTGACATCAGTTACAAACACACACGCACATAGCCATGTATACATATATATATATACACACACACACACACACACACACACACACTAGCACACTTTAAAGCCATCTGCATAAATTCCGCATTTTTGGGCATTCTCTCACATTTCTTAGCTCTGGCATTAGTTTCCACAGACATGCTTCCCCTGGTCTTATATTATTTATAAACTTCAATGGCAAAAGTATTCCATAAAAGGTTTTGCTTATGCAGTCGGACGCTACCGACTTTTATCCAGCGTTGCCAATTTCGTGAGTTTTCGAAAATAAATAAATCTATTTGAAAATATATACATATATTAATTTTTAATATAGCATTTTAATTTTATTTTTACTAGGGCTAAACATATTGCCAATTTTAGCTAGAATTTCCCCAAGTTTATGTCCACATCCCTTAGATTCAAATTTATTTTCTCTACTATCAATATCTAATACTCGTTTCTTCAAAATATCTTGATATAAATGTAATTTGCTTTTACTTAAAATAGTTCAAAGAAGCTATTTAGTCTAGCTTAGGAGTTTCGAAATCAGGATAACTGTGGGAGCTACCCTTCCAAGTTATGTTGATGTGAATTCCTTCAATTTAGATTACTTTCGATATACACTAGAATCGCGGTCATCAGCGACTTCAAGCACACCGATAGTTTTACGTCGTTATTTCCGTTAAAACATAAATCCATGGATAAAATTCCTATACAAAATAAAATAAAAGTTAATGTTTCTATATTTTTTCATATTTTTATATTAATTATTTTTCAACATCAAGTGAAAATTAAGCAGTTTAAATTAGGTCATCAGGTTAGCACACATCGCGATATTTGTTTAATTTATTTGTACGGTTGAATTGGAATTGAGGAATCTTTTTGTTATAAGCTGATATATGTAACTAATTTAGCGGATATGTTTTGTATAAGCTTTAATATAGAGATTTGATCCTGCTCTTGTATTCAATTAAATTTTTTATGTCTATAACCATTTGAATATTTAATATCGACATAATTTTAACTTTCATATTCTCGATAATTTTATTTTTATTTAGTAGAAAATTTGTATATTCACTTGCAATTGTTATAATGATTTTCAATTTCAACATTTATTTGTTATTTTCGATATTGACATTTTTATTTAACAAAATGTCTTTAAATAATATTTAAAAAAAAAATTGTTCAAAAATATTATAAAACAATCTTTAAATAGTTGTAGAAAATATAAAAAAATCTTTGGAAATGTTTTTTTTTTTAAACTTGGAAATTATTTTTATAAAATCTTAAAAATAATATAGCTTAAGTATATAAAAACCTGATATAATTAGCCATATATACATCATATATGTATATATGTATTATAAATATTTTAATAAATATAAATGGGCTAATTAACACTTTGTGCCGATAGATTTGAATGTTTTCTTTCCCATTTCCTTTGGCGTCAATTTAGTGTGTCAATTGTTTTAAGCTTTTCATAAAGTTGTTTTTGTTGTAAGCTTTGGCAAACATAAAAATTCCATTAAAGCGTCAAGTGACAGGTTTCGCTATAGCTAGCTCTTTCTCTCTTCCCCCCTCTCTCTCTCTCTCTCTTTCTCTATCTCGCTTTTCACTCTCTCTCTCTCTCTTTCTATCTGCGTTTATCTATTTTCTCTCTCCTTTATTTCAGCTCCTTTATTTTGCTTTGTTTCTTGAAAGATTCGTTTTTGTTTTTTGTTTTTTGGTTGAATTTGCCATGTGGGCGGCTGCTGCCAAGTGGGCGTGGCAATGCGGCATACAATCGCTGAAACGGTAAAAAGTGCCGGCCGGCTTGGCCAGCAGGGGGCGCCACCTGACATGCCATAAATATGGCCGCAAAACGGGCTTAAATTGCAGTAATTTAGTTTTGCATATTTTACACGCTAAGGAGAATAAGATGCACAGAGAGAGAGAGAGAGAGAGAGAGAGAGAGAGAGAGAGCAAGAGAGAGAGAGAGAGAGAGAGAGAGTGAGGGGGTGCTTTGGTCGTCTCTCAAATTGCAGTTAATTTTTGGTCTGACAATTTAGCCCGTGCTGCTGCTGCTGCTGCTGCCGCTGCTGCTTGCCACAAAAGGCAAAAACGTTGCCACAAGGGGGCAAAAAACGTTACAAGGACGTTGCCTTTGCCACAGGTATAAAAGAGACAGCAGCAGCGGCAGCAAAATGGTTGCCCTACGTGTGCAACGTTGCCAATTTTCATGGCCCAAAATAAAGATGAACGAACAGGCAGAGAAAATGAAAAGCAAAAGCAAACGCAAAACCAACAAAGAAAATGGAAAAAGGAAAAAGGAAAAATCAATATGCGCCTGCCGATTGCATTTAAATGAGCTGAAAATCAAAATAGCAAGAAAAGAAAGAAAAATACAAGAGAACAAATAAAAATAAAAGCACATAAAAGTGCAAAAATAAAGAAATATTTTTGGCATTATCCTTTAGGGGGCAACTTGGCAAGCGGCAAGCGGCAAGGGGCAACAACAATGTAAACCGGTTGAACAAGTCATACTACGGTCTACGTGTTTTGCCTGCATAAACACCAGCCAGGCGGCTACAGTCGAGTCTGCTCGACACACTACACCAAGAAAAACCCAGAGTTTATAGTAAAAAGGCAGAAATATCAATCAAAAAAATAATATAATAATTTATTAAAAATAATA